>JARKIC010000430.1:0-274605 GCA_029378375.1 Mycena olivaceomarginata | reverse complement strand
AAAAGAAGTAGACAAACCGCCGCAGTCCTCGCGGCGGCGCGATCGCGGCCGGCGGCAGAAGCAGAGGCAGTCTGCGTCGTCGTCCGACCGGTCCCAGCCGCCTCCCCCATCCCAATCGCAGTCGCAGCAACAAACCGCGCCCGCTTCGGCTCCCCAACACCAACAGCACCGGCCCGAGAGCGGCGGCGGCGGGCCCCTCGGAGGCGTCACTGATGGAGTTCTCGGTGGTGAGGGGCCTCTTGGAGGCGTCACTGACGGAGCTCTCGGTGGTGAGGGGCCCCTTGGAGGCGTCACCGATGGAATCCTCGGTGGTGAGGGGCCTCTTGGAGGCGTCACTGACGGGGTTCTCGGTGGTGAGGGGCCCCTTGGAGGCGTCACCGATGGAGTCCTCGGTGGTGAGGGGCCCCTTGGAGGCGTCACTGATGGAGTCCTCGGTGGCGGGGGGCCCCTCGGCGGCGTCACTGATGGAGTCCTCGGGGGTGGGGGCGGCAGCGGGCTCCTCGGCGGCGGGGAGGGCGAAGGCGGCGGGCCCCTCGGCGGCGTCACCGGTGGACTCCTCGGCGGCGGGGAAGGTGGCGGCGGGCCTCTCGGAGGCGTCGGCGGTGCCGTCAGCGGACTCCTCGGCGGGCGGCGGGGAAAAGAAAGAAGCGCTCAAGCTGCGACTGGATCTGAACCTGGAGGTGGACGTGCAGATCAAGGCGAGGGTGCACGGCGATGTTACGCTGTCGTTGATGTGAGTTTTCTGTCTCCTTCCATTTTGTCCCTGTTCTTTCTTCCTTCGCCGTCCCCACTCCCCTTCAACCGATGGTTGATAGCATGACTTACTGTTTGAAATCCGCGCGGCGCTCTGATCCTAGCCAGTGACTGACAACTTCCCCCAGGGTGTGAGGCGCCATCCATCGCGAGCCCTTGCTCGATTAGCCTGTGGGATTCGACTAGGTTGGGATACGGATACTTAGCTGTACGGGTATCATCTATCATTAATCTTGTATTTGTAATGCGTTCGCGGGCTCTCCGTAATGAACATTGGACTTTTACTACGACCCAACCGGCTCAATAAATTTGCGTTGCACCAATTGTGGATTGCTGTTGTGCATTAGCAACCGGCCGGCCGCTCGGATGAACGACATCTTTTTGCAGGGCGCCAAGTGCAATTCACTCGTCTTCCGTTCAACTACGCTTGAATTCGGTTCAATTTCGATTCGCGGCGTCCAGAAGAAGACCACCAAACTTGGGTCCGTTCGTTGCTGCCCCAATTTCTTGCACCAGACAACGCGAAGCGGCGAATGGGGCATACTGTAATCTACAATCGGCCATCTCGATCTTCGCCGCATCTCGCTGGCGCAGCCGCATCTCAGATAGCTTGGTCTATCAAAGGATCGATGTCCACAGTTTTTCAACATAACTTATCTGGCCTCACTTGAACGAAACGTTCGCTGGTGACCAAGTCGATGTGTTCTTCTCCCTGCTCGGGGGCAAAGGGAGAATGGGTCAATGAATGCCCGAGCTCGCGCCATTGAAGATTGGACGGTGAGCAAAGTCTCCGGTTCATGCAGAAATTTACGAGTATTGCCGGGTCTCTTCCGACGCTTTCATTAGCGAATGTGCGGCAGGCCCTTTAACATCGCTTTAAATACAACGAGGTACGAGTTCAGAATTTATTTCTATCTGCGAGAGAGTAACGGTTACGCGTGCCTTTCCTTTAAGTTTTAAGGAGATTCCTTGGAGATTCCATTCCCTTAAAATTCTGGGGAGACCTGGGACTGAACGTTCCCAGGAATCGCGGGGGAAGCTGTGGAGGGACATCAACGTTCCCAGTGGAATCCTCGGATCGTAACACAGACAACCCCCCAAATCGGGATGTCCGCCATCACCGGTCGACTTTCATCCAGCTAAATCTTCAACTTCTTTCTGCGACTTCAAGAGGGACCGGACAGCGCGGAATTTTGCCAGCTCCCCCAATTGTGTATATTACACGGAACCCTACCCACTTGGATAATTTTTTCTTGCTCTCTCTTTTTCTTTTTTTTTTTTTTTTTTTTTTGGTGGCGTTGATAGGGTTGCGGCAGCCGACATAGTCGTCTCCGTCCCCCGCTAAATTGTGTCCGAGGGTAAAGCAAGAAACCTCGCAACTTTTGAATGTTCACCGCCTGGGGAAATGCTTTTACGCACTTAGAGTGTGGGACTCTTGTCATAAGCCGGTTCAGCCTCCTACGCGTTCCTCCCCATACTTACCTCCTGTGTCACCCCTCCTCCTGCTGTCTCCTTGGCTCTATACCCACTAAAACCCCGGCGCTCCCAGTCCAGTTGTCTGGGAGCATTGCCTCATCCTTTAGGACATTTTTCCAAGTGGTGAGGACTTTCTTGACCGGGATTGCTTTTTTCTCAAACTTCCGGTCCGTCATATTGCAGTCGAGGTTCAGCCTCGCGTTCATCGTTGCAACCCATCGGTTATGGATTTCCGTATCCGTTGCATGTCGTCCTTCATTCTGGATTACTCTTTCGCATCGCAGCTTCCAGATTAGGTACGCCGACTCGGACATCAGTATCCGGTACAGTCTCGCGTCACCCGCCTTAATATTGCCTTCCTCATTTTTGAAGCTCGCTAGGCCTGCTGTTATGATCGTCCCTATCCCTGGCCATGCCCAATCCGGGTTTCTTTTTTGCCATAACTCTTTTGCCAGCTCCCAGACTTTTCCTTGCCCCGGGGCTTCGCATTGCGAGAGAATGTGCTCCATGGTCTCTGGTATGTCACAGTGCTTGCATATTCCTCTTTCCTGCATTTCTGGCGAAGTTCCTTCTCTTAGCCAGTGTGTCCCGACGTAATATGCGTCGTGTGTTATCATCCACATGAAATACTGAATTTGTTTTGACAGATCTTTGTTTTGGAACGATTTCCATATCTTCTCTTCCGTTGGTATGAAGCCAAAGTTGTCCTCCGCCCTGCTTTTGCTCTTCCCAGGTTTGCTTCAGTGCGGTTTTTTTTTTCCTTTTTTTAAGCTTACGCTCTCTTATAGCTCTGTAGGCAAGGGATTGGGTCATAGCGGAGAGTTTGGCGCCGGTTACTCGTAGGTTTGGAGGTATGGTCATCTCTATCTCATCCCCTTCATCCTTTCTTGCCCCTTCGTCGGCTTTCCTGTCTGCGCCCTCGTTTCTGGCGTGGCCATTGTGGCCCTTGACCCACTTGATCCGGGTTTTTGTTTTCCTCTTCCTCAGTTCCGCTACGGTTGCGCGCTCGAGATCCCTATTGGTTACTCCTATGTAGCCTTGATCCTCTCTTTTTTGTCTATCTTTTGTCACGGCATTGATGACGTATTTAGAGTCGCTTTCGATCCGTATGTCGGCGTTCTCGCCTGCGCCTCTCACTGCTTCCTTCATCGCTACCATCTCTGCAGTTTGATTGGTCTGTTCCAGCGTTGCCGGCAGCCTTATAGCCTGGTTTTTTGGGTTGTCCTCGCCGTAGAAGACTCCCGCACCTGCAGTTGCGTCCTCATATCCGTTTTTGAAGCACGAGCCATCGGTTGCTATCTCTTCTTCCGGTACGTTGTCTTCGCCTAGTCTCATATCTGGGACTTCATTCGTAACTTCCCCTTCAGTGAAGATTCTGAAGATTTCCCCCAGTTGGCCTGTCACCGTCACCTGTCTGTCAAACAGTACCCAGTCGTCGTCATCGTCGGCGCCATCTGCTTGGTCTTCGTGGTCCTCTGGTTGGCTCTTACGCGGGTCCCATTTGTACGGGAGTTGGTCCAGCAGCCTACCTGCTCTCTTGTAGCACGCGTCCGGGTCCTGGCAGCCTAGTGCCTCCCTGCATTCTACGCAGCTGTCACAGTTGCAGTCCCAGCTTCTTCGGTGGGTATGGTCACTCCGGCAGGCCTCTATTTCCTCTGCCTCTCCAACTAATCGCAATTTATGGTTTTTTCTTAGACAGATGCTATCGTCCCAGTGGTTCATCCGCCTTATGGCCGCATCTGCCTCCCTGTGATACCAGATCGGCATCTTCCTCAGGATTTCTCTCGAGAAGGCAATACCCTCTGGGCGTACTTGGAATGTCTTGGCTGTGTCCAGTAAACTCTTTCCTTCCAATTTGATGTTTGTTTTTGGGCCGCAACTTGTTTTCCAGGACTGCGTTAAGGGGTTCATTCTCACTGATATGTCTACCCCCTGCTCCGAGTTCGGTACTCTCGCCGCAAAGTTTGGCGTCTTGGACATAGGCCCACAACGGCCCTGTTGGGCCCCAGGTCAAGGTAGGAATTTGAGCCACATGACGTCTATTGCCTGATTTCTTCTCGCCTCCAGATCAAGGACATTTCTGCCCCCGTCTTGGATAGGTGGCTAGTAATGTTTTCTTCATTACGTTTCCTCGTTCCTCGCCTTTCCACATGTATTGGCGTATCCGTTTGGTGAGTTTTTTCTCCACATTTTCGGCATTCTTTGAACCGTTGTCAGTATTGTGTCATCCCCCCCGACAACCATTTGGACAATGTGTTTCCTTCCCCCCATTTGGGGTCGGCTGTTGTCCCAGTTGTCTAGCGCTGTGTCTATTTTTTCCAGGACAGGGGTCCATGGCTGGGCTGCCTCGGCCTCGTTCCCAAACCATGCTCCCAGTATTCGTACAGCGTCGCCGTCTTCTACAATGTGCATGTGCTGAGGAATTTCCGTCGTGTGTCACATCTGTTTTCCTAGTCGTTGTTACGCTAACTCTGTATTCTCTCGCTCCTATGGGAATGATTTCTGTTTTAGCTATATTAAACTTGGCCTTCGCCGCAATACACCAGTCGTCAAGCAGAGTCTGGAGTGTTTTCATGTCGTCGCTTGCCGCTAGGAACGTGGTGGTATCGTCCGCAAACAGGTTCGCGACTAGTTTCTCTTCGTGTCTGGGTATCTGATAGCCTTGTAGTGTTGAGTTTCTTAGCGATGCCGCAAGGGGTTCTATCGCTAGATCGAAGAGGATACAGGACATGGGGTCTCCTTGCCGCACTCCTCTTGTTACCTGGAACCGTGTGGCTTAGGTGGCCGTTTATCGCAACTCTTGTTTCTGCTCCCCTGTACAAGCCCTTTAACCGTGTAATAAATTCCATGGGGATATTAAAAGCTTTTAGGGTCTCCCACAAGTAATCGTGTGCGATTTTATCGTACGCCTTCTCCTGATCGAGCGCGACTATCAGTCCATTTGATTCCGTTGCTTCGGCGTAGTCCATCATTTGTCTTATGAGCATAGTCTGGTCAGTAATTTTCCTCCCCGGTATAAACCCGGCTTGGTTTTTATGTATGAGGGTGGGCGCCACTTTTGCTAATTTCATCGCTAGAGCTTTTGTCATAATTTTATAGTCTGTATTCAGGAGTGTAATGGGCCGGTAGTTTGCAATTTCATTTCGGTCGTTTTTCTTGTATATTGGGCACATCCATCCCTCGGAGAAGTTAAGTACTGGGCACCACCCCGTGGTCCTCGATGTCATTAAGGCTTTAGTCATCAGGCCAAGCAGGTTAAAGGCGGGCCGGTTACACCGGACATCTTCGATATATCTTGCGTGTATCGTCTTCCAGAGCTCGTACGTCGCTCCGTCGAGCCCTGCTGACCTATTGTTCTGGGAGTTCTTTAGTGCCTCTGCGACATCGGCTTCCAGAAGTTTCCTCTTCATCATTTCAAACTGTTCGTCCGTCGGCTGTGTCGTGATATTGTCTAGCACAGTCTTAATCTTCTGTTCGCGGGCTCCCTCTTCTGGTGGACTTGGGTCTTCTTGCAGCTTCTCGTGATAGTCCCTGGCCATTTCCGCCATCTTCTGTGAGTTCTTTTCATACTGCGGCGGTTGGTTGGGGTCCGCGTCGGTTGTGTGGGTTTCCTTAGTGCGTAGATCATATCCCTTGGCTTTGCCAACTTATTTGACTGACACCAGTGTGCACAGATTGTTTCTCCTTCGATTCTATTCCTAGTGGCGCTTGTCTTCCTTGCTTTCAGGTGGCGCTCCCGTTCCAGATTCTCCAGTTTAACTGTAATCTCGGCTGCCGCCTTGATTTTCTCTTCCTCTGGTATGGCTTCGTCATTATTTATCCGGTCCAGCGTCACCTCCAGGTTTCTCTGCTTCTGGACAATCAGAGGGACCGCTACTTTCTCTCGTTTCCTCGCCATCTCCAGCGAGTCTCTCTTGAAAGATGCGTATATGGTCTGTGGGTTCCTTTCGTGTGTTCTCAGCCCCAGTGTTTCAAGTTGGCTTATAGCGTCCAGACCTCTTCCGTGTATGTTCTTTGCTAATACCCTGTCCTTAACCAGGTGCTTAGGGATCGCCCACCGGCCTCTTCCGACTTCGGGTGCGTCCTCGCTCGCGACTTGAACCGATATCATTCTGTGGTCGGTCGGCACACCCACGGGTTCAATTTTCCACTCTCTGGCTGTGGCCAGTAGTTTTGGGGTGACGTAGAGTCGGTCTATCCTGGATTGAGAGCCTGTGGCCGGCTGGTGGAAGGTGTAGGCTTTTGTCGTGGGGAAGGTGTCCCTCCAGCCGTCTTTTAGGTTCAGTGTTTGCTTCAAGTCATCTAGGGCTTCGACTTGGTTGAACACATCCTCGTGCATTGGGAGTCTGTCTATTGCGTCTTCGACCATGTTGAGATCGCCTCCCATGATGTCCGGCTTTTGCGGCTGCGCACTGAAGTGTGCCTCAATATCTTTCCAAAACTTGGTGTTATCTGTTATATCATTCGGTGCGTATACTGCAAGGACATTTATTTTCTCTTCCCTGTGCCAGTTCGTCCTTATGTGCAGTGCCCGCCCTGGGATAATTTCTGTTATTTTCACTCCGTTTACATTAGTGAGTCTGCGGTTGAGTACTATCGCCACCCCCCCCCTTTCCTGTCGGGTTTTCTGGGTCTTCTGAATGATAGATTTTCAGGCTCTTCTTGAAAAGGCCTTCAACCCACTCTCTACGTTCCTCATTCATGTGGGCTTCTTGCACCAGCAGGATGCCGATGCGTTTTTCTCTCATCATCTGGTTTATTTCGTACCACTTAGGTTGCGGTGAGTCTTTTGCTTTCCATCCTTTCATGTTAAGTGACGCAACTCTTATTGCAGCTTTGGTGTTCTTCTTGCTGCGTTTTCTCGCTGCCCGGCGGCTCCTTCTATTCGCTTGCGGAGCTTCGGGCTGTATCTGTGGCTCTTCTGGCGTTTGGAGGAAGGCCGCTCCCAGCTGTGGTTTTCTTGCTCTCTCTATTTTACAATTTGCTTTTTGATGCTTTCGGGGTCGGCCGTGATCATCACTGAGTGACATAATAATCCTATATTGATACTTACTTGTTTGTCGTCAATATAGGGTATCTGTTACAGAGACTACATAATAATCGCGACGCGATGCGTAAGTATATGCGTCGCTCGCTCCCTCTCTTCCTGCTCCTTGTACTCTCGTTGTAATGCCCCCGTTTATGCCTCCCGCGACCACGGATCCCAATAACCCCTTCTTAATTCCTCAAGTGGCCCACACTTCTTGCCTCCTACTGTCCTTTGACCATGAAAATCCGATACCGTTTGACGTTGATATGCCCTATTCATGTTCCCTTGCCTCTGGCAGCTCCTCACAACCACTCTCGTTGACCGCAGAGTCCTCTCAGGTCACCCACCGCTCCCACTTTTCCCAGCTGCCGCCTATCAATACCAATTTGTGTGGTTTTGGCTCCGCTTTGCCTGCTCAGCATGCGCGCTCCGAGCCGTCCACACCTGCGATTCCGTACTTATACGGTTCAACACAAAGATCCGCTTGGCATTCTATGCCGGCCGCCAGTTGGTCAGCTTCACATCCGATCCCAAGCGCAAGGAATGGCGTGAATGTCAGTCCCGCCTCCGTTCTGCCTCCCTCCGCCCAGGAGTTGCGGCAGCTATATTTCGCTGGCAGAATTCACGCTCGGACGTCGGGAGTGAGGACGTGGGAGCTCGAATGCTCCAATTGCGCCACATGGATTAACTCGAGCGTTTCTTGCACTCGCAACCTCAACAGAGGATGGTCATTTCAAAACTCTAGAGCAGCATATGCAGGGAAAGCGGTGCAAACCATCCAACAATAATCCCTCAGCCTCACTCTCCCGTGCTGCATCATTCTCCAGCCACCCTCCCTCGGGACATTCTCCACCCGCTTTTTCTGCCGCCTCCTCAACTGCCTCACTCCCCCCAATGTCCCCTGCCTCCACAAGTCCTTATCTCACCTCTTGGTCTCCGATAATGAACTCCCCTTCCCTCCAATTTATCGAGTAGTCTTCCACAAATAAACGGCGCATGTAAGTATCCTTAATTACACACTTTTAACACGGCATTTACCGTCGGCTGAAGGCCAGAGCGATTTTCTTCCGCGCCCCCGCAATTACAGCCTATGGATATAGACCACCCTGCTTATGGCGGCGCATGCGCGGGCCTGAACTTGGAATGGCCAGAAGAACTCTCGTTCTGTCTGACTTTCCCCTTCCATCGACATACCTTGCGCGGCGATGAAGGTGATCTACTGTTCGAAATCGAGATTCATGAACGCGGGGAAGTAATCACCGTGTGGTCCAAACGGTGCAAAAAGTCGACTACCCAGTATTCTCCTCACTGCCATGAGTGTTCTGCGTTACACGGCCGCCTTGAGGACCTAGCAAAAATCACCCGCGACGTGCGCAAAGGCACAAATTACAAATTTATGAGCCACATCCAGCTTACGACGAATTGAATAGGCTAAAACTTGAGGTATGTTTTATTCCGCGGCGATCTTCTTCTAAAGATTAATTTTTTGTGGTAGGCTCTCAACCTTGGTCGACGTGTTGCTACATTTGCGCGCAAGATGGACGACTACCAACGTCTCATCATGGGCATTGCAACGAACGATGTTCCGCGCATTCACTCAATCATCGAGACTGCCATGCGAAATGGAGTCAGCATTCGAGCAATGGCAAATCGCATTTTTGACGCGTTTGAAGGTCTTGACCCCACGAAAGGCTTTACTGGATTGGAGCTGGATCTGGGAATCCTCATATATCGACTCGGAGCTCGCTCTTTGCTGTATGCAATGAACCACGCCCTCAATCTCCCCTCTCTCCGCACCATCTGCAACTCCGCGAAATTCATAAAAATTACTCCGACCATCGGTCCGATTTCTGCCGACTAGATTCGCGAGAATATCCGGAATGTTCTCCTTCGTCCCCGAAGTGAGGCAGCTGTTCCCAACACTGCTCTGCGCGGTGTCACAATTATGATGGATGAATGCGCGCTAGAGGAGCAGGCGGTGTATTTCTCTCACACGAACAAAGTCGGCGGTCTTTGCCAAAAGCATTCGGGTACGGTCCCACTGACGATGACGGCACACGGGTCGGTCCAGACGACTGTAAATGCATTGGGCGACGGCAAGGTCCACTTCGGGAAGGAGATGCTCTTTGTTGCTGCGAAGTGTCGTGGCGAATCGACACTCTACCCACTTCTGTGCGCTCCGACCTGCAAACAGGAGACGTGGGAGGATTTCAAGGCCCTCTTCAACTTACTCATCGACGTTTGGGGTGAAGAGGCTGCTGAAATCGTTGGCCAGATCGATACCTTTGCTTCTGATGGAGACCATGCAGTTCTAGCTCAAGTCTGTCTACATCGTCCTCTCGAACCTCCCAGGCCTGAATCTTTTCACTGGCCCCGGAATGATGCTCATGACGTTTGATTGGCGTCATGTTCTGAAGCGTAAGTACATGAATCCCAGATATGTGAACCTCTAATAAAAGTTTCCAGGACTATGCACACTCTTGCGTCACATATTGGCTGCATCGTGAATCCCGCGTGCCTCCAGCGGTGTTTATTGCTCCTTCCCGGTCAAACCGATGCCCGTGTTTATACTCTGCTCAATCCGGATGATTCGCAAGACGTACCACGCGCGATTTTGCTGCTAGAAGCCGTCGTTGCTCTCCGGGTCCGTCGCGTTGAATTCAATGTTTCCCCGTTGGACGTCGACACGAACTCCGATCTCGATACTATCACCCTTCTGAACTTCATGCTCGAGGCGATCCTAAATGCGTTCACGGACCCTTCTGCTTCCCTCAGCGACCAAATCCGCAACCTCAGCATTTACGCTCATATGAGCTTCGTCTTGTTCCGAAACTTCAGGTTGAAGTTCATGTCGAACCAGCTGATCGTTCTCTTCCGCTCGAGGCTAAGGTTGCGGAGTCGCTTATCCCTGAAATAATTGTCGCACCATCCTCCACCACCCCAGATATATCCACCGCCCCTCCTCCACAGCCGACAGATCCTGATTTCGTGGATGACCTACTCCCAGACCCAAATGTACCGCTGCTCTCATTCGAGGAGGCACTCCAAAGCGAGGAAACGGAGCCTGCTGCTCTCAAGCTTGCCACCGCGAACTGGTGTGAAACCCAACGACTACCTCCTTGACGAAGGCGGCAAATTTGTTCATAAAGTGTCTGTTTGCCGTCTCGTGCTCAACAAAGGCTTCGTGGAAAAGTCGAAAAACCGCGGGGAACGGGCCATGGGATCAACACTAAAGAAAGTCCGCACGTTTACGAATCCAAACGCGGCGCGGTCATTTGACGGTAGTCTCACCGGTTCTGCGTTTATTAACGACGACCTTTTCGTTACCCTCATCCGAACTTCCACGAATGTTTCTCTCACAGTTGTTCGGTCTACGGAGATTTGGGTTGATGGTTCCAGGAAGCCCAGCGTTAACATCGACTCAATAAAGAATCCCAAGGCCAACATCAAACTCACCGGCCAGATTCTTCGTCTCAAAGCGGTTCCCTCATCACCCGAAGATGTGGCCGCAGAATCTGGTCAAAACTCAGAGGCCGTTTCTGACGCGACGTTGAGTTGGCTGTAGTTGGGTTCGTACTTAATGGGGAAGAGCACCATGAAGGGAAGCCAGATTGCCACCGATGCACCGCAGTTACTCAGCGTGGCCGGTCATCTTATCGAACCCGTCAGCCCCACCGCGGTCAGCGCCAGGAACCGACTCACTCCCGAGGAGATGAAGGAGATCAAATCAGCGGGCACAACATGGGCTTTCAACGAGCTGTTTCTGCGTACATTGATAGTTCAGCTGTGGAAACGAGTTGACGGGACGCAAATGGGCCTTCGAGAGATCCCCCTTCTGAAGGCAACGCACATTGGGTTCCCGTATTGTTACTCAAGCGGTAGGTGATATAAGTTTAACGGTGGATTCGCACTAATTTATTCTCAGGAACACCCGCCCTTATTTCTGAAGACGGTACCAAATTCATTACGGAGAAATCAGCGTCAGATCCGTGTCTTTACTGTCCAGAAGTTCCTTCAAACTGGCGTGGGCATATGGGCGGCCACATCATACACAGGATTCGAAATGCTGGAGAAGCTGAACGAGACAAGAAAGATGAGCGGAGCAGAAGGGTCCAGACATATGCCCAGGTATGCTGACTCTCGCAATAATAGAGAGCTTGAGCCCAAGCGGCATGCCGCTTTTAGGTTGTGCAAAAAGCGGCATGCCGCTTTTTTACAACTTTTGTGTGCACCTCAAATTCACACCCTGATGCTATTGCACCTTGTTAATGCCCTTTAGAGGAAAAAAAGAAAAAAGCGGCATGCTGCTTTTGTACAACCTAAAAGCGGCATGCCGCTTGGGCTCAAGCTCTCTAATATCCTGAGAATTCATGTGCAATATAGGTCGGCAAATCTTATCCGTGGCCGCTCAAATCTTGCCGACTGCGCCATCACTTTGAAGCCCAAGGGGGATACTTTCGAGCTGCAGACCAAGTGCCGGTACACAGTAACTTTCCAGTACCAAACGGTGAACAAGGGCTCCACAACAACACCCTCTCGGAATGTTCCCGTGATTTGCACCCTGTGCCCTAAGCCCGATGGCCGGTATCTGACATATCCTGCAGTCTGGTGTTATAACATGCCCCAGCATCTGCTAGAGATGCATGCGGAGTACGCATCACCATTACAGCCTGAAGGAAATCTTTTGCCTCTCCATGTAATGGTCACCCCGTCCTTACGTACAAAGCGGCTCAGATCGTCCAGTGCCTGGACTAACTCAATAGTTTTGCCATGGTCCTCCTACATGTCCAGGTCTGACCACTGGACAATGTCAATCGGTAGCGGCGGCAAACACCTATCCCCTACTCTACACTCTGCTCTTAAATTAAGTTGCTTGTAAGTTGGTAGTTCAATTCAAGTGCATAGTTCAATTCAAGCACCGTTTGCTCATAGTACTCGGCCACGCATGGATGTTGACCAGCTTGGTAATGGTGTGCAGAAACTCAATGTAGACTCTCACTAGGTGTAGCAAAATTTATGCAACAATACAAAATTTATATGAAATGGAAGAAAGGCCTTGTCATTGGCGGAGTACAGCCTTCGCAATGGATTTTTTATTTCTGTCATGTTGCCTGTGAGGGCTTGATCTCTAGTCCCAATTGTTTGACTTGGCTGCAATTGGTTTTATGGCCTGATCCTGATGCCTGCGCAGAAACATGAGTACTGGGTCCTAACCGGTAGAGAATCACTAAATACAATTTATGTATGTTCCTTTCAACTCTCCAATTTCCTCATGGAAATTTATTGCGGCGGTTGGATGATGTGCTCAATCTTGATATGCGCGATTTTGACTTGGCTGCAATTGCCTTTTATGGACCGATCCAGATACCTCTCCAGAAACGTGAGTTCTGGGTCCCAACCGGTACAGAATGCCTAAATATAATTTATGTTTTTTCCTCTCAACTGTTCAACTTCCTCGTGGAATTTCATTGCGGCGGTTGGATGATATGCTCGATTTTGACTTGGCTGCAATTGCCTTTTACGGTCCGATCCTAATGCTTGCGCAGAAACATGAGATCTGGATCCCAACCGGTAGAGGATCACTAAGTATGATCCATGTATGTTCCCTTCGACTCTCAAATTTATTCATAGAATTTTATTGTGGCGGTTGGATGATATGCTTGATTTTGATGTGGCTCCATCACCTCTCACAGTCCCATACTGATGCCTCCCCAGAAACATGAGTTCTGGGTCCCAACCGGTAGAGAATCACTAAATATGATCCATGTATGTTCCCTTCAACTCTCAAATTTATTTGTAGAATTTTATCGTGGTGGTTGGATGATATGCTTGATTTTGATGCGGCTCCATCACCTCTCGTGGTCCCATACTGATGCCTCTCCAGAAATGTGAGTTCTGGGTCCCAACCGGTAGAGAATGCCTAAATATAATTTATGTTTGTTCCGCTCGACTGTTCAATTTCCTCGTGGAATTTCATTGCGGCAGTTGGATAATATGCTTGATTTTGATGCGGCTCCATCACCTCTCACGGTCCCATACTGATGCCTTCCCAGAAACATGAGTTCTGGGTCCCAACCGGTAGAGAATCACTAATTGTGAGCCATTAAAATAATTCTGCATACATTTCAAGTTAGTCTGTAGAGTCGGAACAGTGGGCCAATGATTTTCGACACCAGACCAGAACTCTTGACTAGCCTGGAATAAATCATCCATATGTGTTTTCAATTGCTGGCGTTGTTGCATGTGATATCGTTGAATCAGGTCAGTAAATAAATATGTGACAAGCTCTGAACTATATTCGCATTTCAGACATGATATGATTAGATCTCTTTTTGTTTGGCGAGCTATTGGTTTGTGGCTAGGATCAAAGCATTGAATATATGAGGTAATATCTGAACCAGGTTGGGCCAAGTGCTGAACACACTCACAAATACTGTGAATTACAAGTCCTGAAATGAATGAAGTGTTCTTGGTGGCTGACGTGATGGATGCAACATTTTCACCACTGTTTTCAACATACATTTGTTATAATATTGACTTGCACCAACAGGAACAAAGAGTTCATTTTCGAGGGCATTTGCGTCTGCAAAAGGTGGACAAGGTGGAACCATCAGACATCGAGTTACAGTCTCTGTCAGTGATTTTGAGAAGAAATTGAATGCAGACACTTCAGGAGCCCCCCAAAATGATTTATCGTCATCTGCAAAGCAATAGTACTTTGCACGCAGGCTCTCAAAATGAGCAAATATAGTTTGAATCTGGAACTCCTTGGGGGATTTGCCCGTTAACTGAGGACTCACAGAATTACTTGATGCAAGTTGAAGATTATTCACAGATAATGTTGATAATGAAGCTCGTAAATGAGCAGGTGAAAATTCAAGCCACAATGGATCACAAGCATTGTCAAAACTTTCAGTGGCAGATGCCATATGATTTTGGCTGGTGGTGCCAGATTATTATTGGCGGATGCCATGTGGCTCAGCAGGTGCTGTATAGTCTCTGGGAAGACCAGAGGCTGCTCATTCTTCATGATAATAGTTTGGGGCAGGTGCATTGAGATGAGATGAAAGTAAAAGTGAAAGAGTTGTATGTATGGCAACGTGGAGGTTGTGGAGAAAAAGGGGTGTCTTTAAGAAGTTGACGTAATTCATTATGATATATGTTATGTGCGCGGTGCGTGGCGACAGTCCAACGGATATTAATTCATGCTCACAGAACCAAATGACGTCATGCATTACGATATTTGTCACATGCCCATAGCAGCGATTTGGCAGACGGATTATTGATTTATGCCCACAGAACCCTTCTCTGTTACACAGAGTAGGGGAAAAATCATCTTCATCGCATATGGCCCTGCACAATCCAAGGTGCCTGGTATAGTGGTTGTCGAGGTAGAAGAGGATACATTACTCTGATATCGGGAGATTTGATGAGATTAGATCATGTACAGCCACTCTGAACGTAGTAACTTATCACGTGGGGTCCACAATCGGCTGAAGAAGCGAAATTCTGGCAACCCCGCCATTCCAAGGGTGATCGGAAATCGGTTGAAAGACCAATTAAAACCGAAGGTGCTGGGCAGCGAAACCCTCCGGCAATCTGAGGCTATTTCCGGCCATTTGAAACCCTTGAAATGACCAATTTTTCAATTCTGGCAACCCCGCCATTCCAAGGGTGATCGGAAATCGGGTGAAAGACCAATTAAAACCGAAGGTGCTGGGCAGCGAAACCCTCAGCAATCTGAGGCTATTTCCGGCCATTTGAAACCCTTGAAATGACCAATTTTTCCGCTTGGATGGCACCGAACTCGGCTGTCATCCCCCCACGGCTCTCCATAGTCTCAGGAGCTCTCAGCATGCTGCAAGATGCATGCCGGAAGTTTCCGAAACCATGTGACACTGCACTGACCTGCCGAAAACTCGCTTTCAGGAACCCTAGAAGTTGTTTTAGATCATAATAGGAGGTAAGGTATTTCACTCGAATATAATCTATAACTCACTCAAAACTTGTTGATGTTGAAGCATCACTCGACCACCCGCAAATTACGCCTGTCCATGGCTATACACACGGGACCCATCCCGTCTATGGCCTCCAAGATGGTAAGTTACGCACGGGTTGGGCCGTCCCATAGGCCAAATACGAGCGTAAAAATTATGCCCGTGGGCGTGTTACACACGGTTTGATGCCCTACCCAAAAGAATTCAAATACTGGCCGGCTGCGAGCCCCATCGTCACTGAGACGCTCAAGGACGGTCGCTTTGTGTGTGAGGGGCGGCACCTACTACGAGCACCACCCCTGCGCCCAAGCCAACGAAATCGACCAAGGGGATAGAGAAGAGGTGCAGTGGGAAAGGAAAGAAGAAACAGAGTGCAGTGAAGAAGTGGTGTGAAGGTACACCTGTTGCTCCTTTTCTTCATTTCATCCGTCTACACTGCGACACATTACTGATGAGGCTGTTTTTGTTTAGGTGTCTGCGTCGTCCTTCACCCTGCCTTCTATCAACTATTCTGCATTCTCTCTCTGTTAGACTCCATCCAGGACGCTCCCCCGCTTCGCTCTTTGTCCTCACCTGTCCTCGTCCATGTCCGTGTCTGTCTCCCTGTCTCTGTCCTGCCCTCACCGCTCACCGCTCACCGGCGCTGCCTCTGATCCAACCATTTCTTTCACACTCCTTTTCAATCTCTCCAAGAAATGAGCCCCGGTATAGTGGTGCTTCGTCGGGGGCAAACAGATTTCTAAGAGTATCAGAATTTTAGCCTGAGAGCTTTCTCTATTTTCTTACATCTTTACATCTTCTCCCTTCCTCGCTTTGATCACCCCTGCCAGTGAAGGGCAAGTTCTGGCCCACAGCTTGGTTTGAATTTAAACCTCTACTCCACTCTCTTTATAAAATTAAGTCTCTCTGTCTGTCTGAAGCTGTATTTCCATATGCACATCAAATAAAGCAAAATTTCAGTCTGGACTGAAATGTGAATTTATTTGGTAAGAATCAGTATATACATATCAGCTGCATCGGATTTGGCCTGTATCTACTGCGGCTGATTCTCATAGTTATTTTGTAAGAATCAATACACATATCAGCCACATCAGATACAGCCTGTATCTGATGTGGCTGATTCTCACAAAGAAACTCAAAGAATCAATGTGAGTTTCTTCTGGGCTGAAATCTTTGAGCAAATTTTGCTATTCGTTGATAAAAATAGCAGCCAGTAGCATAAATAAGTAGCTCAGGGATTTCAGCGGTACAGAAACTCGCTTCAATTCTTTGAGTTTCTTTATGAGAGTCAGCTGCATCAGATACGGGCCGTATCTGATGCAGCTGATATGTGTATTGATTCTTACAAAATAAATCTGAGAATCAGCCGCCTCAGATACGGCCCAAATCTAGTCTCCCTAGTCAGACCATCAATCAAGATTATTTTTTTTGAAAATTGGAGAGAGCAAAAAAATAACCTGATATATGGTCTGATTCTACTCGCGCATCAGAAGCCGTAGGTCAGGCTTCCGAATTAGGACAGTCCCAATGTGGACGGTCACATGTGACACTTCCGTCGTGTCTGCTACGGTGTGTCCAGTCGCATCCTCTCCTCCCTCCCATGGCTCAATCCAGCTGGGGTATTACTTGAGATAATACAACAACCCCTGAAACCCATATCCGACTTCATTGCACGGTCAAAGTGGCCCCTCTCGAGGTTCTGCACAGCCAGCTTCCCCGAAATCACTTGGCACCCATTGGGTGAATCCCACGTCTATGGAACCATACAATTCAGTAATAGATCACCCCAAAAGCCCTGCGACCATTCTGCTCCAAAGAAATGGCCCCGGAACACTGGGGTGACTGGTGGGGATATGGCACCCACTTGCAGCAGTTCTCCCTTCCCCTGTGATAACTTTCAACATCCCACAAAGCATCATAAGCCCAACCCTTCTATGCCCTCCTGCTGCTGCCTCGTCGAAATGGAGGTCCCCATGAACAGATGCACAGTCGAAATAGGGGAGGACTCCCAGAAGGATTTTACGGGCCAATGCAAAGCCTGGCGGGGAGTAAAACTTGAAGGCAAAGCATATGTGCCATAGTTGGAATAAACCGAGGGGAAGAACGGGCACCCAACGTGCCATGGTCGCGCGAGGCAGTAGGCGTGTAATGAAAAGTTGGCATTGTTTGGCGTTCACGTGACGTCCGATATCGCCGAAGCGCGACCTACGGCTAACACACAGCAACTAAAACTAGACTAGCCCAAATCCGATGCGGCTGATACGTGCATTGATTCTTACCAAATAAATTCACAATTCAGTCCAGACCGAAATTTTGCTTTATTTGGTGTGATGGTTATATTGCACAATCAAAGCGCGGGCCGCTCGGCTCGACAGCTGTTAGCGGCATCCAATCGGCATGTGGAACTGCAATTATATTTGTTGTAGGATGGCGTCCGAAGCCTCCGACACATTATATCCGGCCCTTGTTTCAGTCCTTTATTTCCAATACTATGTTGCTACATACACACTCCTCCACCCCGTTTCTATCTCTTATTTCCAATCCCTTCATCACCATATACACATATTTCCACTATCCCTTACTACATATTCCGTTGCCATATACACGCATGCCAGTATATATATTCTGTATCCTTCCCCTACTTACACACAATTCGATCCCCCACTTTGTCCTGCTTCACTTGCGCCTGTATAACAGTCCCTCACTCATTCTCCTCGTCTAAAAATATTTAGCTCCGCTCGGATGCTGATCTGCGGCTGAAGCCATGTCCCCATACTCCTCTTTCTTTAGCTTCAAAGGCCGCTTCTTTCTGTGCTCTAAAAACTAACATCGGCAAGTGGGAGCCGGCGCGGAGCGCCGGCGAGCGTTGTTGTATTTAAAGACACTGCTCCCATGTTTCTCGCTGATCATTGGATCCTTGAAGGTCCTTCTTTGCTCCCGTCTCTTCTGTGCTTCTGTATGTGCAGATTTTGAAGTCAGCTGACCCAAGCTATACTGCCGATGGATTGCGGCTCGACCTGCAGGCGACTTCCGGCCCACGGGCATGAGAGAATACGACAAAAATATAAAGGTAAGCCCATGTCCTCTGCGACGGAAAGCATGGATAGGCGACTTCCGGCCCACGGTCATGAGAGAATATGACAAAAATATAAAGGTAAGCCCGTGTTCTCTGCGACGGAAAGCATGGATAGGATAGTAATATTATACTCTGAACCTTCAATTGATTCTGTCTCCTCTTTGCCATTTCGGCCCGGCTACAATCCTGCTTTGAAGATAGATTGAAGTTCTTACTAATTCTTCTGTGGGGATATAAGTGTAGTAGCAAGTCTAAGCATGGCTCACCCCCTGAAAACACAACCATGTTTTCGAAGACTTGGCTCGTGGTTGCTCTTCTGGCAGTGTCTCATGTAGCGCTCGCTCAAAGCAACCTGACAGTTAGGACGACATCCGGGACATATCAAGGATCTGAAGAGAGTGGGGCAATCGAGAGGTGGATAGGCATTCGATACGGAGAACCGCCCACCGGCAGCCTCAGATTCAAGGCTCCTGTTCCGGTCAAAACGCCTGCAGCAGGCACCATAAGGGCAACGACTTTCGGAGACGCTTGTCCGCAGCCGGCCAGTGATCTCGGTGCTCCGGTCGGCGAAGACTGTCTCTTCCTCAATGTTTGGCGGCCTTCAGGAACGACAGCTACGGCAGGGCTGCCGGTCCTTGTGTTCATTCACGTGAGTTTCTGTCAGGGCTCGAAAGCTTTTCGAGCTGACTGCTGGCGTTGTGTAGGGTGGACAATGGACGACTGGGTGAGCTTAACTCACGTATATATGAGAGTCCTTTCGATTTAAGCATTTATCAGAGCTGGATCTCAGCATGATCCCACCCGTAAGTTAACTTCTCTCATGGCGTCTAAACAGGTAATCTGAAATTCATACTAGGGATCATCGACCGTAGCGTTACGAATAAGAAGCCAATTATATTCGTCAATCTGTAAGTACCGACCATCGCCCAATCTGGCTTGCAGGATACTGAAAGCTCTCAAACACAGGAACTACCGCCTGAATGCCTTCGGCTTCGTAAGTTAACTCTCCTGCGTGCTTCAAAGTCCGCTCATGAGAGTGGCTTAGGCCGCTAGTCAATTTATTCCAGCAGAGGATCTCGATATGGGCTTACTTGACCAGCGCCTAGCGTTGCAATTTGTTCAAAGTAATATTGCTGCCTTCGGGGGTGACCCACACAAGGTGAGATCCCGTCTCATCTTTTCAGACCCTCATTCTGACTTGTGGACTCGTTAAGGTCACAATATGGGGTCAAGTACGTCAGAGATGCATTTGCATCTGAATGTCACTGATCTCAAGCCTAGTCTGCCGGTGCTGGCAGTGTAGAAGCTCATACCATTTATTTTACGAACCAGACACTCTTCAGAGGAGTAATGGGTGATTCTATGACCGGGCCATTGTGAGCGATACTGATATTTTCTGTTGAACAACGCTAAAAGTTACTCACTCTTATAGCAAAAGCTCGCCGTTACCAGCCCAGTATGATGCTCCTGGCAAGCCCTTTGCGGAGCTTACTCAACAAGCTGGATGCCCTCTAGGCAGCGGCTCTATCGCTTGCTTGCAGCAAGTCCCCTTCCAGGTGAATCGCTCGGAGAAACCTTCGACGAAATTAATCTGATGAGCCCATCTAGACCCTGTTAAGAATATCAAACGGCTTGATCGCGGAGACTGCGAATGGTCAAACCTGGGAACCAACCGTCGGCGTTCCGGGAAGCTTCGCTGAAGAGAGAGCTTCAACTAGAATCGCGGCGGGCAACTTCTTACATGTTCCCATTCTTGCTGGTACTAATGCAAGTCGCCCTTTCAAGAATTTCGATCTGGGCTGACAGATATTTAGCTTAACGAGGGCACTATCTTCGTTGATGCTGTCGAAAACCTTCCTCGTCCAGGTATGACAGAGGATCAAGCCTTGGATTTCTTCATCGGCGAACTGGTCCTCGATAATACCACTCTTACGCAAGCGACCCTGAATCAAATCAACGTCTTCTATCCAGCTAACGACTCATCGCTGGATGCTCCTTTCAACACAGGTAACTCCTTGTTTGACAGGGCTGCCGCTTTCTATGGCGACAACTTCTTCCAAGCTGCACGGAGACGCTTGTTTGACGCAGCGGCCGACCTCCAACCCCTCTTTGGGTACCACTTCACGGAGTTCGTACCCGGAAATAACCCAACCTTCGGAGGTGTGTTCCATATGAATTTGCATAGGCGTGGACTCACAATACGGGTAGTCGCGCATGCTTCAGAATTGCAGCTGTTATACGGACCAGTCCCATCTATCGAGGAGACCTTTGCAAATCAGTTCCTTGACTTCTACATCAACTTCGTCAATGACCTGAATCCGGGAAGTTTGTCAACCTTTTGTTAACTCGAATCAATCTCTCACCATGGATCTCCAGCTCCCTGGCCACATTTCACGTCGACCAATAAGCAGCTCCTGCAACTTATGAGAAACAATGTAACAGCGGTCCCTGACAGTAAGTCGCATCGCTCCCGGAGGAGTTATTGCTTATTGCTTGTCAGCTTTCGATGCCGAGATGATCACCTTCTTCAATACTCCGGAGGTCCTGAACGAGTTTGAGAAGTAAATAAGAGTACTATTGCCAAGGGGCATCGGAATCCAAAATTTCTCCATAGGCCCGAATTCAGACACAATTTTTGATTTCCAGTCAGAATCCAGTCAAAGGTCAACGGTAGAGGGACTGGAGGGATACGTTATTACTACATTTGGTGAATTGATCGATACTTAATTGATTGTGTCCACACTTCCAAGAAAAATCGGTCATTTCAAGGTTTCAAATGGCCGGAAATAGCCTCACATTGCCGAGGGTTTCGCCGCCCAGCACCTTCGGTTTTAATCGGTCTTTCAACCAATTTCCGATCACCCTTGGAATGGCGGGGTTGCCGGTGACACCCAGTGAACACTTGGTCAGATTACTACAGTAGTACAACATAACCGGAAAATAAAACCAGTGATTGGAACATTTATCGTGCTGTCTTGCGATCCACCCCACGGCAGTATAACTTACTAACTATATTTGTGGAGATATTCCGTGATTTTGTGCTCGTGGAAGAGGGCCCTTGGTGCGTTGCGCAGGAATCGGCTGCATAGAAACAGAATGTGTCAGTGTTTATGCAAATTTCGACTTCACAGCCACGAACAAGCCACGAACCAAGAAGGAACACAGCACAGTCAAACCACATTTGCGGCATGCGAGGGCAGCGCAGAGATGCGGCAGGGAAGATCGTCGATGGCTGCCTGAACTTTCCTGTCTGCTGTGGCCGTCAGTAAACTAGAAATGCTGGTCAGTCAAATAATTTTCCTCCATTGCGGCCGGTCACTCACGGTTATGGACCTGAAAAACTACGAGAGGTGATCATCGATATCTGCTGGTCAGATCGGTTGTGTCTCTTCCTTGATGTTCCGAGGCACGTGCGTTCAGTTTCTAGAACAGTGAATTTGAATATTGCGACCCAAGGCAGCCAGAAGCCGAGACGGAGAACCATTACGAGACTTGAACCAGGAACCAGAAAAGGAACAGGCAGTGCGGCGATGTTGCGGAATGCTCAAAGACCCAGAATCACAGGCAGAAGGCGATGGCCGGAGGTAAGACTACTGGCTTAGCTTTGTTTTTGAGGGAATCGAAGCCATAGCCCACATCTGTGAGAGAGGGAAAAGGAAGGAATAGGGGGCTCGGGACGGATGGAAGTTCCATCCTGCATATATTTAATTTCCCCCGTGGTTAAGACAACCTGCGCCGCAGTGGGCCCGAATTGGCAGGCTCCACACAGTTGTTAATTCACGAGACTCGTTTCTATGGCGCAAGTGTCCCGATTGGGGTTGTGTTCGACGGATTGCAGCTGTGCGCAGTTCGGAAGGAACATGGAGCGCAGTCATTGTGGTGCATAGGATTGATCACACTGGGGGCAAAAAGGAACACATACAAGATGTGCCTTCGCTTCGCTCCGGCGTAAGTGCTTTTACATGGATCTCAGTTTTTTTTGCGTTCACAGTACTCAATTCATGTCAAAAGAATAGTAACAACTATTGTGATTGGGTTTTATGTACATAATTTCAATAATGAAACAGCCAGGGTACGATGGATGCATAGACATGATAGGAAATACGGTGGTATGTTCGACTCGTGGTCACATACACTTTTTAAAAAACTGGTTGTGGGCACTTAGGGCCTGATCGGGTACTCTAGAATTCGGCTAGAATCGTTTCTGTAGAATCATGTCACAGTGACCTAACACATGTAACACTTGCCTTCCGCGAAATCAGTACGCAAGAATACTACGCGTTGCTCCTGCGCCATGCCTGCCGTCCGCCGAACCAAGGACTCGACCGTCTCCGCAATACAACGGCACCGCTCCGCAGCCCATGTCGCCATCATTTCCGTGATATTCTTCACTTCGCTATTCCTCGCGCTGGAACGTCCTCTACCCATACCCATGCACACTTCGATTCTCAGTGGTCTTACCTGGCTCGACGAAGTACTACACGCCCATCCTGCGCGCTGCCATCGAGAACTCGGCATGTCAGCATTGCAGTTCGCCTTGCTCTGGGCCGAACTTGCATCAACGGGAGACCTTGGCGACAGCCGTTACATCACGGCGCAAGAACAGCTTGCTATATTCGTCTACTGGATGGTGCATGGGAGTAGCCAACGGGAGCTCCAGGAGCGGTTCCAGAGATCAGGCGACACCATCAGCCGATATCTCAACAAGGGTCTTCTACTCCTCACGGGCTCGTTCTACGAAAAATATGTCAAAGACCCAGTCAACGACATCCCCGAGAAGATTTTCAGGAACTCTAGGTGGTACCCCTTCTTCAAGTACTGTCGGGGAGCAGTCGACGGTGTCCATGTCTCTGCATTTGCACTCGCATGCGACATACTTCGCTACCGAGACCGCCACGGAGATATCAGCCAGAATTGCTTCGCCGCTTGCGACTTCGATATGAGATTTGTGTACATCATGGCTGGATACGAAGGAACAGCCGCAGACGGACTTCTTTTCAACTGCGCGCGGCAGCACGGGTTCTCACTACCTGAAGGATGCTACTACCTTGCCGACGCTGGTTTCGCCAACTGTGACCTTCTCCTCGCTCCATACCGCGGCATTCGGTATCATTTGAACGAATGGAAACGTGGGGGACAACGGTTACCATCTGTCTTTCCGCAATGTATATCTACTAACAATTTTCTAGGCCTCAGACAAAGGAAGAACTCTTCAATCTGCGACACGCGCAGCTTCGAAACGTTATCGAGCGCATATTCGGCGTAACGAAGCGTCGGTTCCGGGTCCTCACGTCGGCACCGGAAATGGGCTATAGACAGCAGGCGTTGATGGTGAATGCAGCGGGGGCATTGCACAACTTCCTTCGTGTGCATGCGGGCATCGACGATGTAGAGGGTGATGAAGAATACAACGTCGAAGGTCTTCCATTTTTTGCGAACGCGGACGCCGTACACGAAGCGCCACCAGCTCCTGCGCTGTCGAATGCTGAAAGGACACGTGCGGATGCGCGTCGAGATGCGATCGCACAGGCGATGTGGGATGAGTACATCTTAGATCACCCTGATTTGCAGTGAAAACAGTATGATTGATGTATTGGGGTACAGAAATGCGATGTATGTATGTGATGTATAATGAAAGAGCCCGATATGATATATGAGAGAAAGAGTCCGACGTGACGAGAGAAAAATGGATGTACAAAGCTACAAGTCAAGGGTCTAAACAGGTCCAATAGCGGCGGCGGCAGCGGCAGCATCGTCGGTAGGAATGACGATACCTGCATCCTCGAGGATACCTTCGAGCAGTGCCTTGCGACGGGTATGATCTTCTTCGACGATCAAGACACGTGAGAGAGCAGGGCTGGCGGCGAGCTCCCGGGAGACAAGACGGAAGTATCGCCCACGAGGGTCTGGGGGGAGAAGTGTCTTGTCCTTGAGAATCTCGATGACCTTGTCGACGTGGGTCATGTCCTCGGCGGTGACAACGGGCTTCGCGAGGACGTCGGAGAGGGCGTCGACGGAGCGGGCAATCTGAGTCCCGGCCTCCGCGTTGCGACGCGCAGTGCCGCTGCGCGAGCTGGAGTCGGATTTTTCGCGCTTGTGGGATTTTGCACTGTCGTCATCGTCGTCTTCGCTGACTGCGCGCGCGCGCTTCCTGGAGGCCATCGTGCGCGGGGACTGGAAACATGTGTTATGGGAAGGTGGTGTCAAAGGTAGGCCAGAACGCACCGGGATTAATTCGTCGTCAAAACGGCCGTTACCCTTTCCTCCAGCTCCAGCGCTATCCTCGCCCCCATCTATCTCCATGACCTCGTTCTCCTTGTTGGTGTCGTCGTTTCCAGCAGCTGCAGCTGTCGCCGTCGTCGCGGTGTTATTGGGTGCCGGCGTTGCAGGATTTGGTGTCGCGGTCGAGGTCGAGGCGGTGGATGGATCGGATGTCTTCTTGGTTTTGCGCTTCTTCTTGGGGTTGCCTAGGTGCACGACATGCTCTCCAGTTGCTTTGTTGATCATGCCGTCGTAGAGCTCATCTAGTTTTGTGTAGTAGGGGCAGGGTGTCTTGAAGCACCTGGCGTACTTGGTGCCGTGCGCCTGCACAAGAATACCGGCATAAGAAGCTGGTACAGATCGAACACCGCGGACATAGATGAGGTGCGGATGAGGGTTGACTCGGCAGCTGAGGTGGTACGCTGGCAGTAGCAGCGAATGGGTGAAGTGCGGCGCAGGAGCCGTGTGCAGAGAAACCAGTCGCATAAAAGGATACGCACCTCGAGAAACGTCTTCATAACTTCCTCCGTCGTAGTCGCGTGGTGGTCTTCATCGTCCCACCCGATCCCACTATACTTTTTGACGAACAGGTAGGCCTCAAATTTCTCCTTCAGCTGCAAAATAATCAGTTTCGGAGGGCTGCGGGAGTGGAGATGGAGCGTGCATAGTTGATCTTGGATATACACTTTGTTTGATCCTTCTTCGGAGACGCGTCGGGGTTTGCTGCTGCAACGAGCGCGACAACGCCGGCCCATACTGAAGGCTTCCAGCCATTACCGGACTGGTGAGTCGATTTCTTGGCGATCAGACCGTCGATGAGCGCGATGCACTCGTCTTCGATCCAGACGGCCTTCGGGATGGTGTCTTCAGCCGACTTGGGAGCCATGGACGTTGGTGGAAGCGGGAGAGGATGTGGCAGGTGACAGAGCGTGACAAAAGAGATTCTATAGAAGCCGATTCTAGCCGATTCTAGAGTACCCGATCAGGCCCTTAGAACCTAGGAATAGAGCGCGGTGATTATCACATAACTACATCATTTATTGACTGGAATAACTCATCTTGTACTGGCGCTCGAGGCCTGGTGGTGGCGGCCACAGTACATCGTTACCGAAGTTAGATGTAAGAACACAACATAGTCCATCAAGATGTACCAGCGGCGTAGGTTTACCTTGCTCGTGGGCCTTCTCGGAATCGAAAATATTGTGGCAGCGGGCGTAGAACCGTCACACACCACAGCTCCGATTCCAGCGGGATCTCGAAAATACATGTTGGACAAATTACAATGTAATATCATGCATAGCAACATACCGCTTTCACCGGCTGCGAGGGAAAGAACAACGCGTCGGGAATGCACGGCGACGCGGGGTTGAGTTGACCACGTAGACGACTGAACAAAGGTACGGTAGTCAAATGCATAGATAACAAATATGAGAAGTACAGCCGCTCACCGGAATCCCAAAAAATGGAATGGAATTTGCGGGTGTTGGATAGCGCAGTCGTGGGCGGGGTAATTGATTTTGACAGGAAGGTGGGGCACGGCACCCCAATCGAAACTTGAACTACCCGTAGCTGATGGGGCTGAGTTCGTCGTGGCATTGAAAACTAATCGCGTTTCTATTCAACCCAATCAATAGCTCCAACATTGATTTGAATGTCGAGCTCGAAGTTGACGCAGGGATAAAGAAGATGTAGTTAGTTTTCACTCAATTCCTATTCCTATTCCGCAATGTCAAAGTCAGGTAGAGTTCAAGTAAAAGAAAGAACGGGCTGACCGTTGGGGATGCCATACGAGTCCGAGGTGATGGCAGTTCGTGCTAGGGATGTAACACTTCGGATACTCTATGCTGTCAAGGCAGTCAGTGATTGAATAAATACTAAATCAGATCTCAAAGCACAGAAGGCGACGACGAACCGCCGGATACTTTTCAAGACGATGGTGAGGTAGACATCTTTCCTGTATGCGGGCCGAAAATTCAGCCAACAAATGAATGTTAAAAAGGGATCATACCGGGCAAGAGAAGGCGGTTATGGTGATTCTGAAGTTGCATCTAGGCAAAGAGGTGAGCCGATCAATAAAATGTTTAAAATCACGTACCAGAGATTGGAAGGCGTTGTGGTGGCAGCCACCAGATAGTCGTCGTTGCTCCTTGAATAGAATGCAAAGATATGTCCTCGCTATGCTTCGGGCACCGGGAGGAAGTCTGAGCATCGCTAAGCGCCGCGAAATCGCGTGCACGGGGATGATTAGGCTTCAGCGGGCGGTGCACCTAATCTCTTGGTGGACAGAAAGCTGATAGTCTCGATGAGCGCAGAGCAACACGGCATTCGGAAAGTACCTACCGACCATCAATGGACTAGAATGGCGCCGTTCAGCGCCTCATTTGGGACTGAGCTGTGAGGATGAGATTCAGCAGAGGATAGGAAAGCAAAGAGAGTGGACAGGCTATCGATAGCCAAAGAATTGACGTACCTCAGACACAGCATCTCTGGAAATTGCGCGAAGAATACCAGGCATTCCGCAGCGGCGCGGTCTGTTCGGAGCCCGAATCGAGAGTGTGAGACGTGGAAAATCCGGGAGGGAGCTGTCGGGGTGCAGAAGAGCTTGAATGCGAGATGTTGAGGCAGAATTTGGATGCCACACGACAGAGGTCTGAGGCCATTTTGCAGATCTTGGACGGCGAGCAAGGATTGAACCGGGTGAATTGAGGGAACATGGATTGGAGAGAGCTTTAACGGAGCTTAACTTGGGGCATTGTTGCGAATAGGCCACGGACAGCAGGTATCTTGAGGGCGTACATTGAGCAGGGTGAGGGAAGGAAGGAAGAAGCGAGATGCCGGAAACGACGCGGGGTCTTGCATATATGTGGCCCATTGCTTCGCTGCTCGTAGCTGCGAGGACGCTAGAAAAGGATATTCAAACAGCTCTGGATAGGGAAGCACAACACAGCCTTGTACAGCCTTCAAGCCCAAAGAGCGACAACGGGAGGCAAAAGGCCCTCACAGGAGCGAGAGCAGGCAAATGGAGTATGGGAAGGTTAAATTGATGGGTGGTTCGCAAGTAAAGAACAGACTAAATTTATTCAAGAGGTAGCTAGGTATTTATACATACTGCTTATCTATGAGTCAGTAAGTAATTGGTATTGTAGCTATGAGTCCATGTGGGAGGTGGAGCTGAAACAAGGCAACGAGATAGGATAAAATATAAGAGCATGTGCAATGGTTGAATTTGCAATGCGGAGTTCAAGTGGGTTGAACACGGTCACGGGTTGTATTTCCAACATGGAGCTATGAAGCTGATGGTAGAAACTGCGCTGGCAATCTTTTAGAGTTCGCAGAGTTCAAGACACACGAAAGACCAAAAAGGAGCCAAAGAGTGCACAGGCGCGGAAGAATTCGGATGTCAAATTGCGCAGTGCGTGGTTAATCATGGGATGTGTGTGTCGTGGACATTGCCGCTGAATGAATGGAGATAAACATGCTAGAAAACGAGAGACAGAGGAAAACAGCAAGGATATATGGGGATCTTGCACAGGTTTCGTAGGATTTCGTTAAAGAACGGTTAATGAAAACCATATGCGTCAAATGCATATGGCCGGCAGGTAGAACAAAAGTCACAAAGCTGCCTTTGACAGATAAAGGGCAGCTTTGTTGCATGCTTTGTGCTCCTGTGTGGGGGAACGAAGCATGTGCCAAAGGCAGCCTTTGAAAGGCAAAGGCAACTTTGTGCATTGGGCATCAAGTGCAGACCATATGCATTTGATGCATATGATCTTCATATGTGTCAGTGATTGCCCCCAGTGTCATGGGTCATTTCCCTTGGGAAATTGAGGATAAACATGGCAGAACAAGGAGTCAAAACGCACAGAAGGCGAAATGAAGCACGGATAAACAGAGATTCAACACAGGATTTTGAGCATCTCGCTAAAGAACGGTTAATTAATTAATGTTGCGGATCTATCAATCATTTTTTGTTTGTTGGCACTGTTTTCCACGGCGCAGCACTCAAAAACTGCGGATCCCTCATATCTGTACTGCTGTACTATCCAATGCCCGGTAACGGAGCTACAAAGATATGGAGGGCATAGGTAGTCTGACCGTAGTCAGAGGCATGGATATTTTGGGGGAGCTCAGCCTAGCTATGGCTAGGTGCTGCTATGTGCCGCTAGCCACGGCCATATGCCTCGGCCGGCTAGATCCGGCGGGGCGGTGCGGGGCCAGAATCCCTCTGAAAGCAGATAGTTTACGTTTGCGCCTGTCAATTTAGATAATTCCGGGGCCTCGGCGTTCCTGAGCGCGACTGTGCCGTGTAATCCTACCTACCTACCTATGGAACGGGTAAAACTGGGCTAAGAAAATAAATGCATAGGGAACGAGGGCACCGAACCTGAGATTGTTGCAAGAGTTGTACTTTAAGCTCCGGGTGTGAAATATCACCAGCAACTCCCGTGACTCCCCTTTCATCAAAGCTCTCACTGCATCGAATAGTGATGCCGCGAGGTGGAGGTAGCTCGAGCTGATTACCACCTCACCTCGGACTGTTACTATATACGGCACCTCGAGCTGATGGGAACTCACCTTGGCTTGAGCCAGCTCCGAGCCCCATCGAAACAAATTTCCTTTCACGATAGGCAGATGGCGTAGAGACAGGTCTCGGTTTCTCTCAACGACCTCAAAAATTGGGAATATACAAGATTCGTGGGAGTGGAACTCGTCGAATCCCACTAATCATTGCCGAGTCGCACTTTTTAGTATCACAAGAGCGTGGCGGGCCGCTTTGCGGCCCACCACTTCGGTTGAAAGATGGGCGCCTGTCCTGAAGTTTAAAGCTGATGTCCTAAAAGCGGAGTTTAAAAAGGCTTCGGACACCCGTAATTTTAAAAAGAGGTTGATTGAAACAGTGGGACTGACATTGAAGAGTGGGACTCGGGTGGCTCTTGCCGCCTGATGGCCTTGATAGCAACAATTCTAGTTGATAGTTGAGGTCCAGGGTGCCGAAGGCATGGGCATATCATTCGCGGGATGGTAAAGATGTAAGTAGCTCGCTGGGGGAGTGCTATTCACAAACAGTACGTTAGTACTGTTGTGCACTAGATGTGCAAGAATGCCGTCAAAAACGTGACACGACTTGAAATCAAGCTGACGTGGTATCAAAGCCTGTGGTCAGAGGCAATTACGAGCGGCAACTCAAAGCAAAACAAAGGTGCCACAAAGGTGAGCCACACCTTTGTGACATGGGGCAACCACATGCAGACCACATGCATTTGGTGCATACATGGTCCGCATGCATCTATGTTTGCCCCCGGTGTGTGCAATGATCGTACCTCATGCTCACTATTCCTTTCTTCAGGTTTTGTGCGCCTCCTGCCCCTCTTCTTGCAAGCGTGAGCAATATTGACTCGTAGTCACTCGTCGTTCGTATGAACCCGCCCATGGGCCATGTCTCTGCCCAGCAAGATTCACCGAACAAACACGGCTTTGTCCATCACTCACTCTTTCGAAATCTCTCGCCTTTCCTCATACGTTTATCGTTCTAGGCAGCTCTGCCTTTCCAGACCCGTGAGCCTTACAGGTCCTACTCTCGCGAAGCCACGCCGTGTAAGAGAGGAGAGCGAATGGGTGGGCGTACATCAACAAATTGCCAGAACCAAAAGATAGCATCTATTGCGACAAAGGCGGAATTTTCCGTGGCGAAGATAGATTAATGTTCCGCGGCCCCGCCCCGAGTTCATGGCATCATCAGTCGATCAGCTCCCTTATAGCTCTGTGACCCCCTACATGCGAACGTGCCACGGCAAAGGGAAATGAACTCAGATCCACTGTGTGTGTGCGTCCAGTTATGGAATCTTGCCTAATATTTCGGACGCCCTGCGTGTGCAGTAGTCATATTCAGCGGTGCTTTCAAGCACTTCCGCTCAAGTACTACCCGTCTTAACCATCTTACCCCCGTTCCATCTGTCCAGTGAAGTGGCCCTGCCTATTCGGCTCCTTCTGCATTTTAAGGCCCTGTCGAAGCTGCCCGCAGAGTTACAGTGAGTGTCTCTATTACTGCGAAGCCGTCTTCAGTTATTTCATGCCGAACGCTCACCGTGCCTCAGATGGGAGTCTCGTGGCGTATTATACAACTTGGGTTCTCGACATGCTTTCGAGAAACGGTTGAAATCTTGCAGATTCATCGGTTGATCGTAGGTATCTTGTGTTCTCGCGGCGCTAATATAGACTCGGCTCGGTGACTACTGTGTCTAGCAGGGCGTCTTTCCCGCTGCTATCCTTCCAGCTACCGGGCGGCTTGTTCTCATTCCAATCTGGGATAGGTCGTGAACACTGACAATGATGGTTCAAGCAAGGTCGAGTTGCTGGACGCCGAGTAGTGACGAACACAATCCGCGTGGTACAGGGAGCACCGGTCTCGTTCGTTGGAGGTGCATATGCGGAGGGTCGCATCGTAGGAAGGCATCGAGAGTCCCGGATCATGGGGTACAGGTTGCATCCGGGTGACGATGGTGCAGGAGCGAGCTCAGTGTTGGCGGGTCACTGACTTGGGCTGACTAGTCGCAAGTCATTGATGGCGACTAGTCACTGACTAGTCGCCGGATCAATTAGATGACCCGACTTTTGACCTGTCACCGCACCTAGCCATGAGGCAATTCCCACGTTGCCGGATGGCTGGCTGGTAGCTTCCGGAACCAGTGCAAAACATGAAATAAAACATGTATCTGGGCACCGAAAATGGTGAAAATATTTGAGGGCATGTAAAACAATGTTATGCTCAATAAAACAATGTTTCCTGCCCTCCGCCGCCTTGCCACCAGCGGTATTTCCTAATCGGGTTTGACAGGTCATTAGTCAGGTCACCGTAGCGACCACACTGACCTGACTACAGCGACTTGCCGACTAGTCAGTGACTAGTCGGTGACTTGCACAACACTGAGCGAGCTCAAATGGCGGGGGAGACAATGCGGATGGTGGGGAGAGCGTTGGTCTCGCTTGGAAGCTGCTTCCGGTAACGTGGAATCCCGTTTAGGAAGATCTGTCGCGTACGTCTGAGCTCGTCCCGTCAGTCGTGCAGATGGTTCGCAGGGGTCATGAATCGCCCGGGTTCTACTTTTTCGCGCGATGCGTCCGTATGGATACAGACGCGTCTTAGCGGCACGGGACTCTCATGACGCCACCACGTGACCTTCTCACAGTTGAAACCCGGCCTCAGATTCTAAAGCCACAGACTCGGGGAGTCTGCGCCATGGGATACAGAAGACATTAGGGATTAGGAACCCGTTGAAATGCTGACTATGGGGCTGGCGGTGAAATAACCACAAACCAAACTTTGTAAATGAATACGTGGTTTGATAATGCAACTACAACAACTCAAACACTATAGTCTTCGTGCAAGTTCGGGGTTCCAATCCAGTATAGATTGTGGCAATTTGAACAAGCGAGGCGGTGGTGGAGAGGCAGGCCAACAGCTCATCAAGGAGGTCATCACCGAGTTGACAGACAACCTCGTTGAGAATGTCCGTGTGCTCGACATCGGACATAATGGTGAAACGGTGACTATGGGGCTAGCAATGAAATAACCACAAACCAAACCTTGTAAATGAATATATGGTTCGATAATGCAACTACAACAACTCAAACACTATAATCCTCGTGCAAGTTTGGGGTTCCAATCCAGTATAGGTTGTGGCAATTTGAACTTAAGTTATCTTTTTGGAAGCAAGACTTTATAGGTCTACAAGTCGTATAGATAAATTGCTCGAAACTGTTCTAGACGTAATCACGTATAGTCAGACAATATTTTATGTTCAACAGTTCTGTATGATGTGGGTCTAGGTTTGGAGATAGTACTCCGATGCGAAACGCAAGTGATTCTTATGAAATCCCGATTCTAATTGTATCCGCGGTTGCTAATCCTTGCGAGATTACAACCAATTGTCAAGTTCGATCTGTTTCCTTACATTTATAAAGATCCAAATCCAACACAGATAATATTTCAAAGGGAAACAAACAAAACTTTGGTATAGCTTCTGAGTGTCTCCGAATGAATACCTACTCGACCAGTTAAGTGTGAAGCCTAGTAGCTTCGCGTCCAACAGGTGGGGTGAGATTCACTGCTGTCCCTCCCATAACTATCCACTTAAATACTTTACAGGATTCTAAATATAAACGAGACAGATATAAACGTGCGGCAGGGTTCAGGGTATATGACTAGTGGTATGGCAGCTAGCCGATGAACTCCTGTTGGATATCAAGAGTTCAGTAAAAACTGAACAGATTTATAAGGAACATCGACGAGCTGAGCTTAATGATGAGTCAAGATCTACATTGCTTAGAACAGTCGTGATGGGATATTGTTGATATGTTAACTTTTAGCTGACTTCCTTGTCAGCCCATCGTTACCCTCCTTGGTAACCATCCACTTCAAATGGTTCCGCTGAAACAGCGTAACATAAATGCGCGGCATCTAGGGCTACTTTTGCAATTTCCTATGACCAGTATTCATACAACAGGAAGCAACCAGCACTTCTGTTGTTACTAGCATCCTAGCTAGTACACAGACCACTTGTTAGGTGATATAGAGGAGAGTCAGAGCGAGCCCTAACTGCTGACTGTAGCACAAGGCTACACTAGTGTGACACGCTAGCTGCTAGCTGAGTGTACAAACAACCAGGGATTAAACCACCGCCTATACATTCATGAGACATGATAGGAGACTCTAGTAGTCCAGAGATGACTTGGGACGGAGCTAGCGAGGGTCTAGCAGATGGATATCTACGATGCAAGCGCAGCTAGGGGACTACGCCTTGAGCTAGGAAGCTCGGCGCAGTAACCCGTGGAACTATCTAATCTCTAGATAAGAGACTAGACAGCGATAGGCGGAACAACCCGACTAGCGACCGGCTAGGGCTTTGACAAAGACATACCACGACATAAGAAATGAAGCAACACGAGGCTAGTGCCCGATCTGGGCAGCTAGGGCGAAGGGAATAGCAAGCAGGCTATTGGAACGGTGAACTGTCTGGAATCCAACTATACCTAAACACCGCACATTTTGCGCATTTCAGGAATAGCCAGATTACAGTATAGGCTTATTTCTAAGGACTGGTATACGGTCTCGGTATAGCCAGATGGGTTGTTATCACACAGTAATGGGTACAAGGGGTAGGGAACTACCCTGCGGACTGACAGTGCTTGCCTCAAAAACTGTAGAGGAATGTGTAGCCCACAAACCTCTTTAGAGACTATTTCTGGTCTTATTCCCACACGATGGAATAGGCTGGACATACTGATGACAAGGGCATGCGGGAATAGTCTTATTTCTGCACCAATAGGCTGTGCACCTTCCATGTGATAGACGTCAAGGCCCGGGGATATGCATTCCGGTGAAGTTCCGGGACTAGCGAAGGTTGGCTACAGAGATCTGATGGGATTATTCTTATTCCGAGCAGACGGAGTTGGGGAAATAAGAACCCTTTCTGGGACAAGTCTCACTAGGGGTATCTACGAGGAGCTGGAGACCAAGGGGACATTACCCGATGGTCAGCGATGGCAGGAAAGGACCAGGGAATGGGAAATAGGACGAACGACTCGGTATCAGTCAGCCAAGAGACTGAGGGTTTCAAACCCCTAGGCTGACCAACACCGCACGAACGGACATCACGATCGTCCTGTTCACCAGCCAATGGCAATATGCTCACGGGAGCCCTTCCGACAGATAAACAGCTGAGGAAGGGGAACTCGGGCAATTTTACTAATTTCTATTTCGTTCTTGGACTTGCATATGATTTTGGGGTTTGTATAAGTAGTCAGGACAATATCTCGAGTAGGGTACAGAATCACCCGTGTATTAGTAGGCTGAACGCTTGCAATTGGGCTATTTCTGGGGTTGGCTCAGTGTGTATTGTCGTTGGACTTTAACATTGGGAAACCTTAAGTTGGAATAAGGAATAGGGTATCGGAAACATCTTGGACGTGATTGAGGCTATCTAGCATCTGGGAATTGAATTGTGTTTTGGCATCAGCTACCGTCATCGTCATCAGCTATCATCATCGGCACATGGGAAATAAGCTACGGGGTTTCTATCGTTTGGAATTGTTATATCATCGACCTATCTGAGGTCTCTTGCACGTCGTTGGATGACACCACCACCACTACCACTCTCAACACTTGCTGTCTCATAAGCTGCGAAGCTTTAAACCATCTTATTTCCACCGCTGGATTATCGCTCAGGTCAATTCCTGGTGATATCTTGTAGTGAAGGTTCATCTTCCTAAGGGAAACACATACCTTCCCTTCAACCTTGTTAGGACCTGTAAAGGGACTACCACTTGTCTGAATCTTGGCTCTTGCGCTTGCTGATCGGCCTATTTCCGATCCTAGTCTTATTTCCGTAGGCCTCACCGCTTATTCCGGAAAGACTTGGGCTGTATTTGGGTGATAAGTGTGTTGTTTGGGTTTAGTTCAGAGCACATTGTTCAACAGAGCTAGGGACGATCATACAGCCTGTACCGATGACCAGAGGGCGGATCAATGTTCTGACCAACAAGCTATGACCATTTGATGTCGGTCGCAACACTGTGTCGCCTAGATGTAATAGATCGGCACCCTGACAGAGTAGAGATGACCTAGACCACCGGCTACATTGCCGGTTGGTCCGGCAGTGGTGCTCCACATAGACGGAGGGCTGAGAATCAGTTGATATACCCACGGTTGAACACTAGCCGGTCAGCAAGGCTGACCTTGCATATACCAAACCAGTCCCAAAACCAAATGGCAGTCGTCTCATTGGCTGACCGTATTTCTTATCATCTAATATTGCTTATTGTATTATTCAGCTCTCTTTTCACATGTAACTCGGACCTAGTAGTATAAAAAGGAGCACAGAACAGACTAGGGTCTAAGAACATTACGCCCCAGACTTTGGACAAAGCTGGTGCTGGTGGACTCAGGCTGCTAGTGGAGGTTGATACCGAACTTCACTTGTAGTAGTCTTTATATTGGAATCAGTAAACTGTGGACTCTGGAAACATCGAGTGCCTAAGCTGAGGGTTTCGTGTTGTTGGTCCTAGACCTCCACATAAAAAACAAGGGTGTTCTCTTCGAGACCCAGCTGCAGTTTGCGCTAGTGACTTTGCCTTCACCCCGACAGGACGGAAGCTCTGCCGTAGTGTGTTGGATCGCTTGCTAGGTGGATTGTGTGTTGGCTTGAGCCCACTAAGAAGAAGACGGACTAGGTGCCCCCACCTCTAGTTTGGCTATAACTTGTCAGTTACTTTGCCTTTACCCCAATAAAGACGGAAGCTCTGTCGTAGTGTGTTGGGTCGCTAGCTGGACGCTTGTAGTGAGCTAGTGCCGATAAAAGCGGAAAGGTTCCTGTTCTTGGTTAAGGAATAGGTTGGCAGTCAAGGAGAGTCTTGCCGTTTGAGACTTGAAGTCCCTTGTTGTTAGCCTCAGTAGTCTTTGGGGGTTCCCTCGGCGAGGATTTTCACAAACCTACATACTCTGCCCTGGTGTTCTCGACCTAGCGGTCCAGCCATCTTGTATCCACCCCATATAAACACCCCCGGACCATCCCTAGGTTCCTAGCAGTGTTGTTGTTGGCAGTTGCATATTGCTAGTACATTGTAGAGTGTGTTGTTAGAAGCCTATAAATCAAACTTGTGTTTGTTCAAACCTGCTGGTCACATACTACGGCCCAGACCCAAACTCACAAAGAGAAGCACTTAGATCTTTGGAGGTAGATTGGTTGTGGTTGGTTGTTTTGGGTGTTTGTTCGCAACACCTATCAATTAGCTATTCCTTGTCATATAAGAGGTGCACCGTTTCACCGCTTTGAACCGCTTAAGTGATTTGTCTGAAAACCGTGATAGCCGTCGCTTCCCTGTACCTGAGTATGGTTTCTTAGTCAATTGGTAGATCAACCAAGTCCAACCTTCTCTTGGCAGTTCTGAAGACATCAGATGATGTCCAACGGTAAGGCCTCTTGTCCAGAAGGATGTTCCCTCATAATACACCCTTAGTCAGGGATGTGCAGTAGCCCCAATCTGTTCCAGGATGGTAAGGCACTTTCCATGGTTGCTCCATTAGTGACTTCTCATGTCAATCCTTTACCAGGATTGTTGTCCAGTGCCTTTCTAATGGTCCGAGACATATTATATCCCTCTTAGTTAACTGCCCAGGCCAGCATTAGCCCTTGTGAGATGATGCCATAATGTAGTATAACAAATTATAGTATGTTGCAACTCGAGTGAATTGGAATAAATGCCTGGGTGCCCCAGTACCAGGTCTGTCAATGGGGCACTTGCGGGCGAGGTGTCCAGTAGCTCCGCAGCAGAAGCAGGGGCATGGGAACACCTGCGTCCGGGTTTGGGCGACATCCAGGGGAATCAGAATGACTGCCAGGAGCGCAGGTGCCAGAGCTTGCGCGAACGAGACTGGGGCCTGCACGGGTGTCGGAGTGGGGAATACACCCGCCGCGTGTGGGCGAGCCAAAGTGACCAGAAGATGGGCTGGAGGGTTTCTGATCTGGGCATGGCCAAACACTTCGTACTGCCGGAAGGCGCGTATGCACCACCCATCGTAGTTGCTGAGGTCCGGGGCGGTCCTGGACATTGTGTTCATGACATTGATCAGTGGGTCGAGGATGGAGCAATATTTGGTGACCCGGATGAGCGTGTCTGTGTAGCTTGCCGTTACAGCCAGTTCCTCAAAGTCATCCATGTACCAGTACACATCCCGGGAGCCCTGGAAGTACAAGTGGGACTCAAGTTTGGTGAGAACTTGATCTTTCTTGTTCTCCTCTACGGACCGGAGGCAGAACTCGGCCTCAAATCCAGACCAGGTGGTGAATAGGAATGGAACGGCCAACGAGTGACGCTCGGCCCAATGAGTGGCCACATCCTTCAACATGAAGGACATGGCAAACCGGACGAGCTTCTCCTGCGAGATGTTCTCATCCGCCATGAAGGCTTCCAGAACCAGTCAGTAGTAGGTGAGGATGGAGTGGAGAAACATCTGCCCTTGGGTCCGGTCGCTGTCGAAAACAGCAGGAGGGTTCGGCTGGAGGACCATTTTTGGGGCTGGGTGGGGGGCCAAGAAGTTTGGACCCAGCGCCGGAGCTGGAACGGCCTGTTGTCAAGTTTCTTGCTGTGAACAAGGATGCTCGTTCCTTTCGCCATCAACTGGAAACAAAACACTGGAATCGGTTGGAATTGATGGAGTTGATCCTTCAGGTTTTGTGTCGCCTAATTTGTCTACTGCCTCTCTAATATTCCTTCTAGAAACCTCATACTGTTCAAACCACAATGTCTGCTGAGAGTACCTCAGTCTTAGATGTAGAGACTATATCTATAATGCATTATGGAAGGCCCTCATCTATGACTGTAATGCATTATCTACGGTGGCTGGCCGTGTGGCGGATAATACCTGTAATGCAATGTGGCCATGTTGCATATTTGTTAATATGCAGCAAAATAGTAATTGGCCTGAGCCAGGGTTGAACTACAGATCTCAAGGCTTTGCTAAGCGATCCGAGTGTATAACCATTAGACTAGCCTGGCTATACATGGTTATTTTTGTTACCCAGCTAGGATAAGGCTAGCCTTACCCTACCTGGGATTGCTTATACCCACACCTAGGGCAGGCAAGCTACCCTAGGTCTTCGAAATTTATTTGCTATGTTTATTATGTGTTTCCATATGTTTACCAACCCTAACCAACCCTAACCACCCCTAACCATCCTAACCAAAACTGAAAAACCCCAACCTAACCCAAACCCTAATGCATTATGGTCACTTTCCTTGGTGGTCTTAGCCGGTGCTATTCCCTCATTCGAGTTCTTCATGTCCGCTTGGCAGGCTATGCTTGGCGACGTTGATTTGCAACAGGAAAATGTTGGGAAATTCATTCGGCCTGGCCTTGCAATTGCAACCAAGTACTATAATAAAATAGGGGACACTGACACATACATCATTGCAATGTGTAAGTGCTCTGCTTCAACCACATCTCAAACAACTTGAGTGATGCATGTTAGTTATCAACCCGTCAATTCACTTTGAATGGATTAGGAAAAACTGGTCGGAGGAAGAGCAACACCAGGCCAAGAAGATTATTCTTGACAAGGTCTGTCTATCGTTTTCTATTCTGCTTATTCTGACCAACCACCAAAAAGCTCCAGTCATACGAGGAAGTCAATATTGATGCCGAAGCAGCATCTGGCTCCACCTCTCCTGCTGGAGCCGGCACTGAATCACGCCCTCCCTCATGTAACCACTCCCGCTCAACTACACCCGCACAGAGTGGAATTGCGCAGGCTGCAGGGAGGTACCGTAATGTTGCCCAATCACTCGATTTCTCGGCCAGGGGTGGAGACTCAGGAGTTGCTCAAAGCCTCGAGGACGAAGTGAATCACTACATCACTAGCACCATTCCACCGAGAAAAATAACGGACATGATTGAATACTGAATGGTCTGCTTTAGAAACCTCAAAATGTTGAGACACTCATTGACATCCACCCAGCACCACGGCAAAATGACCTGGCCAAATATTTTCCGCCTCTTTGCCGATTATGCTCCTATCCAGGCGACCTCTGTACCCTCGAAGCGGGTCTTTTCCTCTTCAGCTGAAACTGATACGAAGTGACACAACAGGATTAGCCCTCCATTGATGGAGAGCTTCCAAATTCTCAAATTCAACTTCAAGAAAGCACAGCTCAACTTCATGGCTGACTGGCAGTCGGCCCCAGTTCCCAATGACAAGGAAGACTGGCTCCGCATTTTCGCAGGGACTGTCAAGGAACAGAGAGAAACCATCAGATGGGAGATTTCGGACTGTTGTGAACTTGCGGATGGGCATGTGGAAATCTCTGATGGAAACAACGCTTAACGCTCCCTGTGATTTCGGACCCTTGTGAACTTGTGGATGGGCATGTGGAAATGCCTGATGGAAATGACACTTAACGCTCGCTGTGGTTGATACTTGCCAATGGATGAGTTTGAGAGCCTTTGTATCGAGTTCTACTTATATACATCTTGTTATATACTTGCTCCTTGCCTCCCAGAACTATTGTGAAAATTTGACTTGACTTCATCGACTTGAGTCTACTTCGGTGACTTTGAGTCACTTGGTTATGCCCAAGTGAAGTGAAGTGAAGTCAACCATGAAACCAAGTGAAACTTGGAAGTCACTTTGAGTGAGGTCAAGTTGCGGCAACATTAAGCTTGAAGACCAGGCCACTGAAGGTCTGCTAGGGTCAATTCAGGAGATCACAGTTCCAGTCAAACTAGGAGACTTGATAGATAGCAATCCGAAGATATGAAAGGCACTAGCTGTTGGCATGCACAAGCCCAGACGTCCGAATTTTGTACAAAACACAGAAGGCCACATACTGGTGCCAAGGGTTCAAACCTTCGTGTCCCAGAGAGTTTACGAGGAGAGTGACAAATCTTCTGACGAAACCAAGGACATCGAGGAGATTTTTGGACCGAACATACAGATGGAGAAGACCACACTGGAGAAGCTAGGAGATGATGGTGAGGTGCTAGGGGTGTTGATGCTGGACACGTTCCCTGAGATTGTGACGTCTTCTACCCATGAGTTGGAAGAAGGTAGCATAATCATGCAGGATCCTGTGGCGCAGTACTTTGACTCGCTAAAGCAGGGTGAAAAAGCAAAACCGAAGGCAATTCGGATGCCCATGGCTAGCATGTCAGCGTCCCTACACTGTTTGTATCCGGTCCTAGGAGGAAAACATTTTGAGGCACTCCTAGACTCGGGGTTGCAGATCTTGTCAATCATCCAGTGAGCTGTGGAAAAGAGGGGGCTAGGCTGGGATACCTCCCACTTGATTACCATGCAGTCTGCAAACAGTGAAACCCACGTGACACTAGGAATGGCAAAGAATGTCCCAATAGGATTCTCGAAAGGGTTACACATATATGCACAATTACATGTTGCAGTAGCACCTTATGAGCTCCTACTGGGATGGCCCTTCAACATGCTGGTGGAAACCCTATTCAAGAGCAAGCGAAATGGTGATGTGGATATCACATTAACAGACCCATACTCAGAAAGGCTATTGACACTGCCGAACTATCCTAGGGGTCATATTTTGGATGTCACAGCGCTAGATAATGAGAGTAATAAAGATGCAGACACCGGGGGCAAAAGCCGATGCACCTGGAAACCAGGTGCCTCTGAGGCATGTGCCCTGCAGGTGGGGAGGCAGGTAACCGAAAACCTACAATGGTAGTTTGTCAGACAAAGAATTGACAAAGGAGGGACAAAGGACAGGCAGAATTTGCCTAGACAGTGAAATCCTGCCTGTTCTTTGTGGCACCTTTATCTCATCTTTGTCCATTCAATGGCCTTTGTGGGCTGTTTTTCTGCTGTATCACAGCCTACGGGGCACATGCCTCAGAGGCACCTGGTTTCCAGGTGCGTCGGCTTTTGCCCCCGGTGAGAGGAAGCTAGCAGTGATCTGAAGAAGCCAAAGGATTTTTAGAACTCTTCAATGAACTCAATGAAGAGGGAGAAGTGATGACTGCTTGGGACTATACAGAGATCAGAGAGCTTGTATGCATAGGGTATGGGATGCCTAAAGAGGGGCTAGAAGCAGTGCCTGATGACCAGAAGATCACATACTTGTGTGCATCGCAAGAATTTAGTGTGGATGATAATGTCGCTTCAGAACTACTTGACCAGTATCTGTGCAAGAAGTAGACCGTTTACAGCAGGCAAAATGTCCAGAAAAGTGAACATCATGCATCAGAGGGTAGGCAAAACAGAATGGTTTCATGAGCAAAAGGGGACTAGCCACCTAGCTAGCACACCTAAAGTACCTACAGTACCGCGACTGTGTTGGTCCAAGAAACGCTAGCACCTCAGAAACCTGCATCTGTGATGCTGGGAAAGAAGTACAGACTGGTCTCAGAAAAGATAACACCCATACTTGGTGAACTACTTGCAAAATTTTGGATAGAGAGGAAGATCATTGGGGATCCTGTAGCAAACATGCCAGTTCTTGAGACACACCTGCCTGATTTCGCACCTACCAGTTGCTATATGGAAGAAAGGATGAAAGTGGTTGATGAAAGTCACAACACCGAGTTCCTAGAACCTGAAGAAGTGAAGTGTAACAGTTATACTTTTCTTTTATTCACCCATCTGTTACACCCCGTATCATTTTACCTTTACACCGTTGATAGGGCGTGTACCAAAACATGCATGAAAACACCAGTTTTTATTTCATTTTGAACCTATTAGTGGGCAGAAGTGAGGCATTAGATTATGAGCGTACACCCTCCCTGGGGTGGTAGGCTACACTATTGATGGCCGAAAGTCAGTGTAACAAACCAACTATGAAGGATTGAGTAGACTTGACAAGGCAGCCCAAAAGGCTGTTACGTCCTGACTATGATATTCTACACTGAGCTATAGATGGTGGCGGTAAGCCATTATCTTATGCGCTGGAGGTGAAACATCAGGGAACTACTCAGAATTATTGTCTTGCCATCTCAACGGCCTCTGAATAGTCTGATGACTATTAAAACAAGATATGCGAAGTCAGGATTGGTACAACCACATTAGGGCCGGCAGGGATATAGCGCCGCGCCACTTTGTGTATAAGGCCAACTGATTAGATTAGGATGAAGACTTGTTACCGAATTAATCATCACTGTGGTTACTCGGGCAGATCTGACCATTAGAAAGATGCGGGCCTCGCATCAAGGATTTACTGATATGATTGATGAGGATCGACACTATAGCATAGCGCCGCGCTATGCTTTACTAGTCACTGTACTGGTCTGCCAGTATAGCGCCGCGCTATACTTGTCAATCTGCTTGATATTTACTATACGTTCCAACTGAGCTTGTGAAGTGTGGACTGATAGAGAAATTGAATAGAACTTGACTGAGACTGACTTGACTAGTCAGCAATGACAGACTTGCTCAGTCAGAAAGATGGAAACCAAGACAACTAAGCACATCTTATGGCGTGCTAGAGAAATACATGTGGGCTAGCCCCGGTAGCAGGTCATAATATCCATGGTTGAGAATGTCTTCTACGCCATTGGCCATTCACTACTCGGGCTCCCACCCTTTATTGTTCCTATTCATTCCGTCTATCTCCTTTACTTCTCTCTGAAATGTATAAAAGCCAGCTGTGTACTCTGTATTAGCCAGTAAAACTATCCACCCAAGATATACGGGCAATATAGTAGACTCTAGATTTGTGAAAAGATATCAGACAGATTTGAAGACGCACAGAAAAGATTAAAAGATACGGGACGTCGAAAAGACTACCACTGCATTGATATAAGAGCCCTCGTTCAACCTATTCAACTTGTCTCCTGTAGCAGCGCTTTAGGCCTCCAGGTTAAGACTTGTTAATAGAAGTGAGACCGCCGCCTTCAGTGTAACCGTCCGCGCGATTAGCCCAGCCCCCACCTTCTGTGTAACTGCCCTCGTTTCGTTGATACCGCCGCCATTCGTGCAGTTAAAGTTGATATTGAAGTAGCGTCTGTCTGTTGATAGTCTGCCCTACCTTCTGCTTCTTGGCTAGTTGCCAGTAGTGTTAGGTTCTGTCGCTCACAAAGAAACTGAAGACTTGAACAGTCTAAGGTTTACTTGAGTCTTGATATTCTGTTGGTGTGAAGTCCCTGCTACCCCAGCATAACCGTGCTTAAACCGCATAGTTGCTATTGAAACAGAGTCTTATAAAACCTTTGCACACCCTCTTGACGGGTGATACGTACCCTACTTCCCCGAACACACACACACGAGCATTAGGATCGGATCAGTGTTTTGTTGTGATTTTGGTTGGATTGTGATTAGTGACTAGCTCGCTTCACTCTCTAGTTGATTTCATTAGATTACACGGCCGCACCCTAGTGCACCGTTTCACCGTTGTTACGGCCCTTACCCTTGTTATTCCCTATTACTTTCACTCTGTCAGTCACAGATGCCCACGTTCATTTACCTCCCTTTCATTTCAACATATCTACTATCACACAATCAGTGTCCAAACAGTAGTATACTTGATCGTTGTATATAAAGCAGTACGTAGCATAGAGCTACCTCGGTTAATCTAAGGCTTATGCCAGTCACTTGTTCGATCAACCACCCCAAGTTCCCTTGTGCCAGACTAGTTTTCTGCTCTCCGTCACATGAAGCTAGCTCACCAGTTTGTTGGGGTACATAATGCGGACTTCGCTTGGGAAGATGAGAGGGGACAGTTCAAACATAAATAGTTTCCCCCAGTGGAAATGCCGGTGGTCAAACACACACCCTGGGTGTGTTGCCAGATTCCCATTCCACCAGGACCCTTTGAAGAGTTCTGCAAAAACATCAGAAATAAAATTGATGCTGGAGTATGCAAACCTTCAAGCTCGTCTTACCACTCACCCATATTTGCGGTGGTTAAGAAAGATGGAAAGTCACTAAGGATAGTGCACTCGCTAGAAAGGTTGAATGAAGTGACTATTCAACATTCAGGTGTTACGCCGGGAACAGAACAACTAGCTGAACACTTCGCGGGGAGAGCCTGTGGAGCTGCACTGGACATGTTTGTCGGGTATGACAACAGAGATTTAGCAGAAGGATCTAGGGACTATATGGCCTTTCAGACGCTGTTTGGAGCTATGAGACTACTTACAGTAATTGGCAGTACCTAAGGCGCAGATTGAAAAAGTTCTGGTTTGGGATGTTTTGGAAGAATTCCTGATATCTCAACGAGTTCTGCACCGATTCACATGAAACCTAGATAGAAATACTCAGCTAATTCATGCTGGATTGGTGATGGAAAGAAATTTGTAAAAATGATGTATATTCAGCGACATTGGTTTAATGGGCCATTTTGTGGATGAATGCAGTTTAAAAACATCTAGACACATACAAATGATGTCGACCTTTGTCAGGTAAAGCTCTGATACATTCTGCAAGTTGTAATAGATTCAGATTTGCAAAGACCTCAGCAATGGATTCAAATTTCACAATATTTCCTGATCGCTGTGTATTGCTCATTGTCCTGATGTGTTTACAAGCATGATAGATTGAACTTTTGAGGATTACGACTCTATTACAAGTTTCAGGATGTATCAAAGCTTTACCTGACAAGAATCCAGATCATTTGGATGTGTCTAGATGCTTGTAAACTGCACTCATCCACAAAATGGCCCATTAAACCAATGTCGCTGAATATACATTATTTTTCAAAATTTCTTTCTATCACTAATTTGGCATGAATTAGCCGAGTATTTCTATCTAGGTTTCATGTGAATCGGTGCAGAAATCGTTGAGATATCGGGAATTCTTCCAAAACATCCCAAAACAGAACTTTTTCAATCCGCGCCTTAGGTACTGCCAATTGCTGTAAGTTACCTATGGGCTGGACCAACTCAGTACCCATCTTCCATGACGACGTGACCTATGTCTTAAGGGAAGAGATACCTCCCTCATGTAACAATCCCATACATCAATGATATACCAGTGCATGGCCCAGCTACGTGTTATGAAACCCCAGATGGCGACTACAAGAGGATTCCAGAAAATCCAGGGATCAGACAGTTCATTTGAGAACATTTCCAGAACTTGAACCGTGTGGTTACTAGGATAGCCCATGTGGTGAACTGTCTGGAATCCAACTATACCTAAATACCGCACATTTTGCGCATTTCAGGAATAGTCGGATTACAGTATAGGCTTATTTCTAAGGACTGGTATATGGTCTCGGTATAGCCAGATGGGTTGTGATCACAGATTAACGGGTACAAGGGGTAGGGAACTACCCTGCAGACTGACAGTGCTCGCCTCGAAAACTGTAGAGGAATGTGTAGCCCACAAACCTCTTTAGAGACTATTTCTGGTCTTATTCCCACACAATGGAATAGGCTGGACATAGTGATGACAGGGGCATGCGGGAATAGTCTTATTTCTGCACCAATAGGCCATGCACCTTCCATGTGATAGATGTCAAGGCCCGGGGATATACATTCCGGTGAGGTTCCGGGACTAGCGAAGGTCAGCTAAGGAGATCTGATGGGATTGTTCTTATTCCGAGCAGACGGAGTTGGGGAAATAAGAACCCTTTCTGGGGCAAGTCTCACTAGGGGTATCTACGAGGAGCTGGAGGCCAGGGGAACATTACCCGATGGTCAGCGATGGCGGGAAAGGACCAGGGACAACGGAAATAGGACGAACAACTCAGTATCCCTGGTGATATCGGTATCCCTGGTGATAAGCCAATCCCTGGTGATATCTTGTAGTGAAGGTTCATCTTCCTAAGGGAAACACATACTCTTCCTTCAACCTTGTTAGGACCTGTAAAGGGACTATCACTCGTCTGAATGTCAGCTCTTGCACTCGCTGGTCAGCCTATTTCCGATCCTAGTCTTATTTCCGTAGGCGCCACCACTTATTTCGGAAAGACTTGGGTTGTATTTGGGTGATAAGTGGATTGTTTGGGTTTAGTTCGGAGCACATCGTTCAGCGGGTGGGACCTTCTCAGAGAAGAAATTGATACTGTGTGCAGATGAGTTCACAGTAGTAGGACACATCTGTTCGTACAGAGGACAGATAGCAGATCCAAAGGGGATTGAGGTCATCAAAAACTGGGGCCCATGCACAAATTTTTCATAATTTAAAGTGTACCTAGGGACTGTAGGAGTATTGTGAAACTTTATTGAAAAATATGGTGATATTGTGGTGCCTATCAATGAGTTGAGCAAGAAAGGGATAGTTGTGATGAGGCTCAGGCCAAAGTAGGAGAAGTGTTGAAAGACTGTCCGGCTCTAAAACCATTGAATTATGAGTGGAATTCAGATATAGTGCTACAAGTGGACACGTCATGGCAAGCTATTGGTACTATTGTATACCAACTAGACCCAGACAATCCTAAGAAAAAGTACTTCGCTAAGTTCGTGTCGATCATGCTAGGAAAAACAGAGACCAACTACTCACAACCCAAGAGAGAACTGTACAGGTTAATGAGAGCCCTAGAGGCCATATATTGTTGGATCTTCGGTGCTAGGAAACTGGTATTTGAGTCGGACACCTTGTATATTGAATGGAATGCTGAAGAATCTTGGAATGGGACCCAATGCAACGATAAACAAATGGATCGAGAAGATCCTGATGTTCCACTTCAAGTTAAAGCACGTGCCAGGAGAGTGCTTTGCGCTGAATGGGTTGTCTCATAGAGACCCCCAACCAGGTGATGAAGTGTTCCCGAACTCGGAAGAAGGCTACGATCAGAACAAGCCTCCAGAAGACCATTAAGATGTGGACCCTAGTGGACCACAACCATTGGAATTCAACGAGTTCAGGCATTTGATAGACACTAGGGGTAGATATTTGCAGATTAGTGGGGCAGAGGCCAGTAGTATGGATGATTTTGTGGACAAAACTTCTTTGGAAGCTGATCTCGAACATGCTGTGCACTACTGATGCACAAGGGTCTATAAAGCAGAAGGACTAGTGGTACCATAATATATACAAATGCAAGAGCCTGTGATTCCTGGGCTTCCTGAGAAGTGGGATAAGGATAAAAATAAAACTGTATGAAGAAGAACACCGTACAGAGGGGTATGTTGAAGCAGGATAAAAAGCTTCCACTAGTTAAACTGTGGCTAGCAGATCCTTTAATTAGGCCTATAGGGATGAATGACGATCAGGAATACCGAGCCTTTATGAGATACTCTTCTCACTTCTTTTTGAATGAGGGGAGGATGTATAGAAAAAATATTGGCACGGTGCATCAGCTAGTAGTTGACAAAGACCACCGCATGTACATGATGAGGGCTACTCATGATAGCCTAGGACATCGCGGCGTGTTTGCAACGAGCCCTGAGATTCTGGTGGCCAGGAGTTGAAGCAGACGTAGACTGGGATGTCAAGACATGACACATGTGTCAGACGTGCCAACCTACAATGTTGAAAATTCCACCGGTGGTTACTCATACCCCTAGCTTGTTCCAAGTGGTTCATATAGATGTCATGAACATGGTGTCCAACAAGTGTAGCTTAGTGGTTGACACTAGAGATTCGCTATTGACTTGGGTGGAAGGCAGACCACTGACGCGAGACACAGCACAGGTGCTAGGACTATTTCTGCTAGAAGACATCAGCTGCTGCTGGGGTTGTCCGAAATTATTTGTACGGATAACGCGCCTCAGTTTAAAGCAGCGGTAGCATGGTTGGAAGAGAAATATGGCATACCAAACATCCAGGTGTCACCGTATAACTCTCAAGGCAATGGGAAAGTCGAAAACAGGCACTTCCCTATAAGACAATCCTTATTCAAAGCAACGGGTGGAAATCCATCGGGGTGGTTCTATTTTTTCCATCTGGTGTTGTGGGCAGATAGGATTACGATTAGGAAAGGACTAGGGTGCTCCCCGTTCTTCATGGTAACTGGAGCACATCCAATATTGCCTCTAGATATCGAGGAAGCCACCTGGCTAGTAGACTTACCAGGGAGACCGTCGACAGACGCAGAAGTTGTGGGATACTGAGCCCAGGCGCTAGCTAAACATGTATCCCATGTTGAAGCAATGAGAGCTAGGGTGGACCATGCCAAATGTGTATCTGTACGAAAGTATGAAAAGTACTATGAACACACTATTAAGAGCTACGACTTCCAACCGGAAAGACTAGTCCTAGTAAGTTTCACGCAGTTCCAGAGAACTGTGAGCAGCAAAATGAAACCAAGATACCTAGGACCCATGGGCGTAATTAGACGAAGCAAAGGGGGAGTGTATCTAGTGGCAGAAATGAATGGTGCAATGTTCCAAGAAAGGATAGCCGCGTTCCGCGTGATTCATCACGAGGCTAGACATGGCATTCAAATTCCAGCCAACATTCAGCGGTTCAGAGATATCTCAGAAGAAACACTGGCTAAGCTCGCGGACGATGACTCCAACACCTCTCGTTCAAAAGTATCTAAGAAATACAAAGGCAAAGACCTGTACCGGCACCAGACTTTCTCTGACAGTGGGATGGTCAACTCTAACTATCTGATCTGAGAACCTGGGACCAGGTTGGCATTCTAGGTATATGTGCGGTTACATTTGAATACCCAAACGAATTGAAGTGTGCATCCCGCTTAATTTGAGGTGTATCTCAATAGGGTTTGGCATTTGGAACATATCTATGGCTTGCAGCATGTCAATACGGCCATTCCTTCCCTCTCTAAGGAATGAACCGCACACTATATACGATGGGTGGGGGCGTCGTATATGAAATTTAACTATTATCGAATCTGCTTCCTGTGCATCTTATCCCAACCCATAGCATGCATGTCTCATGTCGAGTCTCGTTGCTATGTTTTTTCTACCGTAGCTATGTCTCTTGGATTCCATTCTATTTCGAATCCCACAGGATCATGATTCAATTTCCTTAACACTGATAATCACTCGTCTCCACCGCACCGGCGTCATACACTGTCTCACCACGATTGACACTGATCTTCCACTCACTGCATTCCGACCCCCTGTAGACGCACCTGTGTCTACGTTGATTGACATGTGCCGACATGTGGCGATGTTCGGCTACGTCCGGCGATCTGCGTCTACGCTCTAATGTAGACGCACCTTTGCCGCGGTTGATTGATGTCCGGCCGGGGCTATGTTTGTTTACGTGAGGTAGATGCAGTGCATCTACCCATCGGCTATGTGTGTCTGCCTGCATCTACAGCGTAGATACACCTCGCTCAACCCCGTAATGCAAACTCGGCCAATCTTGGTATGAGACAGCATCAAAATTGCTCCTCGGACGAGTCTTAAGTCTCTTGGTAAAATCTCAGTTTGCTCGATATATGGCATATGGCTTTTAAAGTTTTACATAACCTTTGCATCACCTACAAGCGGCTACATGCGGCTACGTCGACCGACGAATGTAGACCAATGTGGACGGACTGTAGACATATGTAGACTAACTGCATCTACATCATGTAGACATAGGGGTCCATCTACCTTTGGCTACGGGGGTAGATGGAACCTCTGTCTACATGGGGTGGGAACGCAGTGACTGCACTCTGAAAATACTCTCGCTACATGTCTTTCCACCGTCTTGAAAATGCTTCCGTACGTCTATTTTTTGCCAAAGCTAATCAATGTACAGTCAAACAAACCCTTGGTTTGAATTCGGGAACCTTTTCATATAGCGCATAATCTTTGATCATTTTTAACACTGCCTATCTATCTTTGTCTATACTACGCGCGGTTCTGTGTTGAACCGCGCAATTTCACTGCGCTTTACACGGCCGCTTGGGTCCAACACTGAACTTGAACCAAAGTCGAATGTTGAAACGAGGTCAGATCAATTGAAGTCGCCTCTGTGGATTTTATCCGAGGTTGGAGAGCGTCGCATCGCATGCAAAGAAGCGCGCCACAGTTCCGAGCGTGCGGGCTGTAGTGATGAGCGTCTTCTCGTAGCCACTGTCTCGATTTCACAAGAAGACCCGGGCTGCTAGGTTACTTTCGGGCATCTTTGTTAGCATGACGGGAGGGAATCCATGACAGTTCGAGACGGAGTCGCAGCGGGTCTCGCGAAGTATCCCAAGAAAGAACATGCTTATCTATGATAATCTATCAAACTTCGCACCTTCGAGGTCATTTTGAGAAGACAACAAGAATGCTTGGATACAGATACACAAGGGTCTTGGAAAGTCTCGTCCTATCCTTTTCCGGTCAATAAAGAATCGCGACAAAGTCCGAGTCCTTGAACATCGTTTCTTACCGAGAACCCGGTGAACAAGATATTTGTGCTAACCGCTGACTCCGGCTGTGACGTTTGGTCTTCGGGGAGATGGTGGCTAGTGAAAGTGAAGAGACGGCTCGGCAATCGGTCCGATCAAACGATCAACGTTAACTTCGCACGATCCAATTTGAACTTGTCAACCTCGCACTGAGGATTGCCACGATTAGGCATAGCACACAACCTGGGAGTGAAAGCCGAAGATACGTGTAATGGTGCTAGAGAAGTGCAGCTGATAGTTCTGAAATCTAAACTTCACTGTGGAGTATGGTTTTTCACTCAACCCTCACGAAACACGGAATTCCGGCTTGAATTTCAGCCAAGCCGATACGAGGACTGGAAGGATTTGTTTGAAACGGACAAAAATTTAGACTAGTTACATTCTTAGGTTCTCGCATCCCCGCATGCGAGTACGAGTTGTGTATTACTCAGAAATCTTCGACGACAACCTTGACGCTGTAGAGCTGGGAATCCATTAGCATAGTCTCCAAAAGCAGCGAAGCTCCACATACCGGCTTTCCAGTCTGGTCGTAGACATCTCCATGAGGATCGTTGGCCACAGTGATCTTGACCCTACCCGTGTTCGACCCCGCGGGGATGACGAAAGAGTACGACTCGTCCCACGCCTTTCCCGACTCGATCCAGAACGGAGGGCCGGGCTCCCCCTTGTTGTACGGGTTGACCGCGTCCGCGTACTGGTACAACGTCTTCGGGCGCCCGCCGCTGGGAGTGTAGCCGTTCATCTGAACGCCCCAAACGCGCGCGCGGGTAGTGTCAATGCCAGGCGCGGTAGCGGGCGAGTAGTAGAGGTGGCCGACGGAGGTCTCCGAGGAGACCTGGCCGGCGCGAGAGTCCCACGCGAGGCATGTCTCTCCGCCTGGAGCCAGTTCGTTGGACGGACGGCTGGTCGTCTTGGCACCCCCGCCGGCGTCGGCGGCGTGGAAGAGGGTGAAAACCGCGGAAGACGAGTTCTTCACAGTAATGGAGTAGTCAGAAGTGGTGACAACAGACATCTGGAAGAAGAGTCAGCGACGGCGGGAGAGGTAAAGTGCAGCTGTGTTTTGCCTTTAGAATACAACCGAAGTTGGGAGGATGGAGTTCTCTATATCAAAATCCTGTCCCTTATATACAGCGGCATCCAAATATCGCCAAGAAAGGAAGACTGTTTGCGCTGACTTATTCCGAAGCATCCATTGATGTTCGAGCCCACGGAGTGACAGGTTGCACGACAGGATGCATGGGCAAAGAATAACGATACGGATCAAGCGAGTCGGATAATCGGGTCGGGTCCCGTCCACGGCGTTAACTCAACCACCAAGACGAAATTCCTCCCTCTCAGGTCGCTCGACACGGCGTCTTCGGATGGCGGCTGGCTAGGCAAGCGTCTTGTCCCCCGCTTAGTTGCTGTTTAAATGAGGAAAACAACCCTCTGCAATGGTCACTTAGTCTCCGCATATATCGGCCATGAGGCAGGAGTCTCGCTAATGCGCAAGAAATCCTATATACACGATCATTACATTCATTCATTCTTTCATTCGACCTGCCTAAGACAGTTATCATCGACACTAAAATTTATTAGGCGTTGACAACGAGTGAATAGACGACTAATTTCTTTTGCCTCGTTTCCTTCGACAGCAGTGAACGAGCGCCCATTTTGCCTGTCATTCTTGGAGACCGTGTTCGGTTCTTGTCCCATGTGATAGACTTGGAATGTAACATTGACAGCCCTGGAAATCGAGCCTTCCGATAGGTCACTCTCTTGCTAAGCATTAACCATAATTTCGTCTGTCGGAAAAATGATAAATAGCTTGCAACGGTCTAAGTCTACTTGAGACCTTGGGATGGCTTCCGACAGCCTCGAAGGCGTGGCGGAGCGGCTCACAAGGCGTTCCAGACCGTTGCAAGGTGCATGCGAACCCCCGGAAACCTTGAGGGACCTTAAAACCAGTCAGGAGGGGCTTCACTTGAGCACCATGTGGAAGAGACAAGAAATCGAAGAGTGAGGTGAAGACTTGGTACAGACACATCACATTCGGGACGGGAGTAGATTGTGGCTGTGCTCGATACTCAATCCTAGTTTCCGCCACTTCGCTCTTCGCACGACGCAAAGATTTTTCCCTTACCAACCCTACGCCGCACCAACACACTCATGTATCCCGCCCTCAAACATGGTGCGCTCCACGGCAAAAAAAATCTTGACATCGTACGTAAACCGGCAATACTCCACGCTATGGCGCCGTTAGCAACGGTCGGCGCCATGAGCTCCACCCCGGGGGAGCGTACGGCAGCATCTTGTCAGTGAGGTGGAGCGAGTGATGTCACCCACTATATCAGCCGACAGTGAGTGACGCCGTGACTCCACCACTTTGGTTTCGAACCACTACTATCCCACACTCCCTGCAATCCCCTCGCCGCCCCCTCGCCGCCCGTTGGTTGTGACAGTATCAGGTATGTGATCCTCACAGCTGCGGTCTAGTGTCGATCTTTGCGTGGGCTCAGGTATGCTGTTTACCTCCACCGTGTTGTCTTACTAACTCAAGCTCATCTACTTACCTCTAGGCACCTCTGCGCAGGTACTGTTCCATTTCGTTCAATTCGTATGGCACTTTGGCGTGTGACATCAAATACGAAATGATCCTTTCGTATGCAGGCTTGCGCCCTGTGTGACTTACGAAATTTTTCGTATAAAACTGCCCCGCAGGGCCGCTCGGAGCGAATTTTTAGTGTTAAATTGGTGAGAACCTTTCGTATTGAGCCCTTGTGACCCTGTGACCTACGAAATATTTCGTAGATTTTTGGGCTTGTGACCTGTGACCATACGAATTGAAGGAAATCGAACAGTATGTCTAATCCTGCCTCCTTTCTTGCCGCCATCATCTAACGCTACACGTGCAGGTATGTTTACCTCCAGTTGTTGTAACGGTTCGTTCTTAAAGAGTTTCCTCCTTACATACCCCTACTGACTTAATTCAGAATCTATTCATTTCTGGCCGCTGCCCACTACAGCTACATCGTAGTTCGAAGTAGTGGTAGTAGTATTGATTAATATATTCATTTTGACGGTTTTTTGTGGTGCCTGGTATGAATATTTGAGCCGAGCAAGGGCGGGTTGTTGAGAGTAGAATGCTGGGCTTATGAAACCTGGAGTGTTACTGGAAGGTCGGCTGTCACCCGAGCGCCTTGAGAGAGCCTGAGAGTCACGGCATGGCTTGGAAGATGTTACAGATTTCTTACCTGTGTGCTGCAAGCCACTTAAAACCATATGACCTTGCAGCGTCTTGCAACGCGTCCCAGGGCGTTTCAAGCTGATCAAGATTTTTCCGACATCATAGGCATTGCTCACGCGGGAATTTACTCGAGCTGCGAGAACTCCAGGCAACCGCTTTCACCACCTGTGATAGTTCGTTCCTTCTTCAATCGCCAATCTCGTGCTCACCTGCCTCTAGGTGTCTGAAATCATGGCCGACTATATCCTCACCATCGACAACCAGTTCTCGGTCGAGTTCAGCTGGTACATGAACAGCATCCTGGGCGGGAAACCTCATGTCGTTCACTGGCCTGCCGGCAGCCTCGCTCCGGGAAATCAGACTGCCTAGCCTGGGACACTCGCGACGGGCAGATCCCCAAGAAGACGAGGGCTTTTGGAGAGATGTGGTTCTACGTCAACAAGACGAAGCAGACGTACGAGTACGTCCTGCCCATGCTGACGGAAAGGGTCAAGGTCATCGTGGCCAATGACTCTCGTGAAGGGCCGGTAAACGGTTGTCGCTTCCTGCATATCGGCGGTGCTGACTCGCGGTTGCAGATGTACAGTGTGCTCGTTACGTTCAAGGATTACCCTGATTGAAGAAAAGGGCATCTGTGTATCGTATGTAGTTGAAGAATCTGGATTTGGCTGACAGAGAATACTGCAATCCAAAAGGTTGAGCAGTGACAGCCCCTCGGACAGATCTGCATCATAAGATTTTCTTCCCGCCCAGCAGTTTCTATTGAGTTTCTGTGAAGCCAAAAAACGAGGCTGAGGCTGGCATGGCAGTCAGTGCCAGGATTGCGCCGGGCAAGTGACATCAGTTCGTTGGTCTCCTTATTCAAAAGTACTCAAGGACGAAATGTGTGTCCACTCCTAAGTATTACTGCCCGCAACCTTACTGATATACGCCGCAGGCTGAACATTCTCCTCAGTAAGCCGAGACCATATCACCGCACCAGTGATTCACACAACGACTATAGCGGGGAGGGACACCATGATGAGTGTGCTCGTGTTTGTCGTCTACTTGTCAGTTGCTTTGCGAATTTGTTTGAATAGATCTTCGCTGACACTTTACATCCTTGCTTTCCAGCTCATCCGTGTACCCCGCCATCTTCATGCGCCTGCGAGCCGAAATACTTGAACATGTCGGGGCGAGTCTCTTTTCCCCTCTCATTCCTTTCCCGATGTTCCGGATCACAACTTCCACTCTAGCCCTCCGTGGATCCAGTTGTTGAGTCTTCGCAATGGTTCTCACGGCAAACAGCTTGGATTCCATAAGGTCTTGTAGCGCATTACCCTGTATCAGGAACACCCCATCAACTTGGTGCGGCGGTGCTTGTTCCGTTGATGGATGTGCTCAGAACCTATATAAGAAACACACAAATAACCCCACTTGACTCGAGAGCGGCACAGAAACAGTCCAGAGACTGTTCCAACAACCAACAAACAAATCAAACGGCAATATACGTTTCCAGAGATCCTGACGAGTTACAGCCCCTAGTACAGAGCCTTGTAAAGGTTGTAGGGAGAGGTTTCGTATCTCAAAGAGACAAAGAGCAAACTGCGTAGAACGTGTTTCTAGACACAGTGGAAACATTGTTTCCAAACAAAGTAGATTTATAGCTTCGCAGTGTGTGTGTGTGTGTTGTCCAAACAACAGAGAAACAAGTTTAAAGTAGTCCCGTAGAATCAAGTAAGGCCCCTAGTTTATAGGCCAAGAGCGTTCACAGAGTTTTCCCTAAAGAGGTACTTTCTGAGCAGCGCACAGCAGTCACGTTTCCAAAGTTTTCCCTAGACGGTACTTTCTGAAACCCGCTCTGCAAACAACAACAATAATGTTTCTTTCAACAGAGTCCCAGTTCAAACAGATTCACAGAGTTCCTAACAGGTCCCAGGCAGACCCCAAGTGCGTTTCCAGAATAATATATGATTCAGAAACAATTAAGATTTCAACTAATAGTGCTACTCTATGAGAGTGTGTTCGCCAAGGATCCCAGATCAACCCAATGCGCAAGCGTATAGCCTACTAGTTCAGGGGAAGATGCTGTGTCCATCGTAGAAACACCCTCGGATACTTATACAACCGCCAGGACACTGTTACAAAGCCCAAAACACAATCCCAATGAGTCAAATGTCTGTTTATCCGCCTCTTTAACCGTGTTTCCGTCGGTTGTTCTTCCGAGCGTCGCCTCCCATTGGTTCCCCACTGCGAGCACACCATGTCCCCTTGCCAATTACGAGTCAGGAACCCGTCAGCAGCACCCCTGTATTATTCAGAGGGTGTGTCGATCACCGATAGATCGGCACTGCATCTTGTTCGACCTGTTTCTGCTTCAACTCAACTCTCCCCTTGGTTCCAAGCGCGGAACTTGATAATACTCCTTTGTAGGTCTCGGTAGATACCCGTTTCTGTGGTGTTTCCCAGAAAGGGTTCTTGAGAAAGAACCTTGGAACACCTTTAGCATTGTGATCCGGATCCTCGGAATAGCCGACCACCTGTTTCGGTGTATCCACATCCGATGGAAACCGGCAACTCTAGCAACCGAAACACTTGTGGCCCAGCGCGTCTCCTCAGCGTCTCAACACAACACAACACATTGCCCAACTCCCATTCCTTTGACCCGTTTCCGTTGCTTAAGTGGATGTTGGAAACAAGTCAAAAGAAGTTCCTTGACTTATTAATTGGCTGCACGTTTCCCTTACGGTTTTCAGGGTGAGACTAGCCAATGGACGTTCTAATTCCTTAGAACGTCCACCCGTTTCTCTGTGGTTCGCCCAACAGCTACCAGGAACCAGTACTGTTGCATAGAAACAACAGTTTCAGCAACGAGCACAATCAGAAACAAGCAAAATTATGTGTATCTAACTATGGCCCAATTACTGGCTTATCACCGTTTCAACTCGAGATTCATGGACAGCCGGAGATACTTACTATTCAGTTGGACAGTTATTCGGTGTTTAGGATGCATCGAGGCTAGAAAGACGATGATTCTGGTTCATGAATCTCGAGATGCTCCTCACATTTGATTTTCATCCTCCGTCGTTTAAGTTGTGACCGCGCTGGGCCGGGTGGTATGCGGATAAGTAATATGTATTTTTGTTCTCGGAAATCCGATATCCTGTTCATGCTGTAGGATTTCGAACCTTGAACCTAGGGTCCGCAAAAAGTGGCCATCACCAGGAAGTGTATTTCCGGCAGGCTCAAGGGCTTTAAACTCGAAAGAATAGGTTCTAGTACATAGATGACAACAAAATTTCAGCCTTTCAAGAACAAGGCATAGCAAAAATTCTTCTACCTACCGGTTGTTCTGATTGCTGATGCCGCTAACTTTCAAGCATTGCTCCGAAGTTGGAGCATTGAAAATGCGCGATTTACATATATATATTCTCATCCACTGGGATCGCAGCTGGCTGCGATGAGATGGAGCTCAATATCAATGGCTTCTCTATCTTGACCCGAAACGAAATCGCAGCCGGTGTTACTCTTCTGAGTCTGGTTTGTGTTGCAATCCCACAGAGGCAATGGCGTATTTCTCTGGACATTGGTCACCCTTTCTATATGATCACCGGCAAATAAATACTCCTCGCAGGTTCAAGGGCTTTGAACCCAGAACACAACGTAAAAATACTAGGAGTAGCCAGTTGATAGGGGAAATTGATAATCTTGGTGGAGCAGACCTACTCGTTCCCTTTCCAAGATCAATTTTGAAGAGCTAGCATTATTTTGCCCTGTCCTGATCAGAGCCGATTAGATGACCGAATACGTATCGCAACTTTGAATGCCCGATTCCTTGTTTTTAGTTTATTTATTCTGTTATTCCGGATGTTCTGATGTCTGACGTATGGCTGTAATACTAGGGCATAATTATTTGGTGCACACCTTCGCATTTGTATGCACCGACTGTGATATTTCCCAAAAAATACTCACCGCCTCAACAAACCTGGTTGAAAAGTTCACACCCTCTAAAAAACACTTTACGGGGTCTTGCCGTAAGAAAAGAACGTACAACCTTGTAGGTGGAATAAAAAAACATACTGCCCCCAAATTATACTAAATATACACAACTTCTGTCGCTTGTTCCTTTTCCACAACCTAAAGCCAAGTATGAAAAAAATTAACTGGTTAAAAGGTTGCAGGGACAAAGTTATACCTGTTGGAACTCCGTGTACTGCATTTAGACTATTTTCCCTCCATCTATTCCATTTTCCTGGTTTGTCTGGATTCCAGGTAAGATATGTTGCTGTAAATGGCAGTTGATCTCACAACTGTGTGTCAAACCCGAAGGCTTGGGCAAGACATTCAAATATCATGGAGGCATTCTCCAACCAGAAACTGCGGGACATCAACATGAGGCTTGGGCTTTTGATTCATGGGATTGGTTCAATTCTAGTTCAATAGGCATCGGAACCGGCCGTTCTTCCGCCCGTTCGTTGAGATACTGGTTTAATCTTGGTTTAGATCGCGATGGTTATCTCTCAGCTTCACACACATTGCACCAAAATGAACATTGCCCCTCAACATTTGCGAGTCAGAGTAGCAACAGATCGTCAAACATAATTGGACTGGCGGTTTGGATTTATACTGACTTATGAGGCTCTTGAACCAGTTTCCAACATCAGTAGTTATTTATCCTCCTCCTCCTCCTCGTTGATCGGCATCTATCAAACAGGCGGCAGTGCCGGGCTGATGAGCGGTGATTTCTTGCGCACTGAACAACTGGCAGTGTAAATCTTGTGTTGCACAACCTGTGTTTTATTGCTGCAGGTAAGAAGGTGTGAAAAAAGGTACAACCCCACCTGTGTGTTTTTTTTTAGACCTTTGCAGAACCTGTGCACAATTTGAACTGAGGGTGCAGCAGTGGATTTTTCATTGTATTCCGGTCCTGTGTAATCTTTTGTAATCTGATGTGGGTTGCGAATTCTTTTTGAGGGTGGTCAATCTTTTTTCGAGAAAATGGTACATAATTATGCCCCAGTATTACCCCCAAATGTTTCAAGTCCGGCGGATCAAACAATCAGAAATTGTGACCAGGAAGGCTCGGGGGGACGATCTTTGGACGAATCTTTTCGCCCAAATTAAGGACCTGCCGTTGTGGACTGCCTTCGCCTTCACCTCACAGCATTTTCTTTTCAGTTCCGCCTCGCGATAAATTAAAATATGTGTCATTGCACGATTTGGGTTGCCTTGGAGTACTGCACGCGCAGTGCGATTGTGATAAGTATCTTACAACAACCCACAACAGTTCCTCTGGTACCGACGCTGACGTCCACATGGTCTGCCGCGGTAACCTTAAGCGTGCTGGAAGTAGATGTCCCGCGACGGACGAGCAAAATCTCATCTAGCCGAATTTTTGCAGGGTTTGAACCCCGCGTCCATCGGCATCTCACGCCAAGAATGTCGGCGCTTTTTTCTGTGCGATTTGGCTGTGTTGTTTCCTGGCACAGCATCCTAGTACCCGGCGTCTAACGTCTTGCCGGCAGCGCAACGGGTGGCTTGGTATTACGATCTTCACCAGCGCGAACCTCACCAGTCCCTACCATTGGGATACTCGTTTTTGATGATCGCTGCATACTCGGGACTTATCCTTCAACCGTCCTAGCATTGGCGCGGTACGCTCTTGCAAAATTCACGCGTCTTTTTTCTATTTTTCTTCTTCTGTTCGGTGTATACCGCACGAACGTCCCACCTCGCCGGCATTCCAAGGCTCAACAGAAGAAACCGCGATCCGCACGAAAGATCTGCACGACCCATATGGAGTAACACTTTTTACCCAATCAGATGGAACCCTGATGGAACCTCATCCTGCGGACACTTCGGTCGCGCTCAGGCACAAGCGTAGCAGCCCTCCGCCGGCGAAGATAGAAATGGGACGGCGAAATTACGATCACTTATCGTCCTCCAATGTCGAGCCCGACTCCAACCACTGTGAAATTCAAGACGCCTACCTGCTCGTTATGTCGGCAGAGGAAGCTGGTGCGTGCAGTGACTTTTCCAAACCCTCAGCGTCTCATTTGTCACCAGCGATGCGATGGCCAGAGTCCGTGTGGACCGTGCTCTCGGGCAAGGACATTAGTCGTGTGTACTTACGTGCCAAGGTCCGCCGGCCAACTGCGATCGGAACTGCCAAAAGGCTCGGCATGTCTATCATGCCGGTGCGTATATTACTGCGCATCCATTTTTTTCTTGTATCGCTGACGCAGCGTACTTTGCAGACAACGGAAAAGGGTACGTTCTGAAGTACGATATCTGGCTCGCCGCTCACAGTTTTCAGAGATGTGATGGAACGCAGCCGTGTTCGACGTGCACAGCCAACGGCCGCACTGCGGAGTGCAAATTTCAAGACAAGCCGCGACCGAAAAAATCAAAATCCACCGAGGGATCGTATGGAGATCACATTTCAGCGGACGGAGGAAGCACGATATCTTCTCAATCCAGCTATTCGCGGCCGCACACTCCAGAGCATCCCCCACCGCTCGACTTTCCTCTCCCCGCGGCAGATGGCAATGCTGATGTCATATCTTTACTCAACTTCTACCCCGTGGCGTCGGAGTTACACGGACTCTATCTTCCATCCACAGACAACCTCTGGATACCCGGTGAGGCCATGGGAGCGCTGGATCTCGGAGGTCCCTCAGAATCCGAAATCAAGATCTCGTTGCCGTCCTTGCCAGCCTTCAATCAGCCCATTGAAGATTATCTAAATTTTTCTCCGCACCGCGAGTCACTTCCAAACCGAACGGCCGAGCTTTTTGAACTGTTAGTTCTTTTCCTTTTACTGCGAATTTCAGCTGAAACGTTCATCCTCAGGCGGAACTTGTTCCTCGACCACTGCTGGCACTATGGTTTAAACGTCACGGCGGAAAAGCGGGACGCGCTCTCACGGGGAGACATGTCCGGGCTGATTGTGCATCCGATCCTCGTCGACGTTTGCCAGTTGCTGGGATATCACCGCTCCAATCAATTCCCATCTCAATGCTATCGTGGCGAGACCCCTGCCCGCGAGGCCGAACAAGCCAGGTTGATTTTCGACTTCTTGCAGCGCGAAGAGCAGCTTCTGGATTCGACGACGTTGATGCAAGTCTACAACCTCCTGGGCGTTTATTCCGTCATGAGGGGGGAGATGCCGATGTTCTTTGATGTATTCAACAAGTTGGGGACCCTAGTTTTGAGCAGGCGTGCTCCTGGCTTTGACGACGTTCTTGATCCTGCATTGTCCAATGCGGAACCCTCCTCATGTTGTCCTCAGGGGCCGGTCCAAGAGTCACGCTCTGCTTTCTCGGCGATGATCTTCGTCGCGTTCGTTGTAAGTTTGTCCTTGAAGACGAACCCGATTCTCGATCCTGCGCTGCTGGCCAAGTTTCGCAATATGGCGGTAAGTCGGCTTTCCTTATTCGCCACTTCAGGTGCTTATCTTCCTGTAGACGATGCATTGGCGGGACACCGAGCTGAACTTTATTCGCGCCAGGAGTGTGCTGTTCTTGTATGATACCCAAATTCTCGTCGAGGAAGGGGCTCAATTGGAATTCGGTGCGGCTTCACGTAGTATCCATCGACCACTTGCTGAATTGGAACAGGCAATCCGACAGGAACGGAATGGTCCAAGCGCTACTGGGCCCTTAGCGAAGACCTTCACGCTTACTTAGGTATTATCAACACACCGTTGATTGAAGTGTCTTTTATCCACGAAGCGCAAGTCTTCACGCTCAAGACCTGCATCATCATCGCTCTCGCCGCGCTCGCTGAGCTGTATTCCGTTTTCGCGCCTTTCCAGCCGGAGTTACGGCGCAAACGGGAGGAAGTGATAGATGAGATCGCGACTATAACTAGCATGTTTGTGAGGAAGGACTTTCAGTATCTCGATAGCGCACTAGGGGTATGTTATTCTATTCCGTTTCGTTGCATCCATTCATATTTATCCCAGGTCTGCTGGGAAATTGCGCTCCGTCCGATTCTCGGCGACGATGCTTGGCTGATATGGCATGATATGTCCCAGGCCCTTCCTGTACCGAGAAGCTCTCCAGCTGCGCTGGTAACACTCCGCGACTGTTATCAGAAACTTAGCCTCTCAATGCCGTCCTGTGTTAAGGGTATTAGGGGAGCATAGTGTTGTCGCGCCAGAGTTTGCGATTTTACTTTGTATTATTATACTACTTCTACTTACCGAGCACCATACATGACACAAATAATATCCACTGTAAACTCTTCACTCTGTGGTTTTTCCACGAAAAATACCGACTTGAGAGCTCGCTCTAGGTTACATTTTCTGCACCGCTCAAGCACCGCTAATAAAGAAAGAAGTGGACCCGAAGTTCGTCTTTGGATCGACTGACACAAATTTGCGCATACTGTAGTATTTCAATCAGATCGTAGGTCACGCGTCACACGCTCGTTTTCATACGAAGATTTTTCGTAAGTCACAAGTTTTGAGCCCAAATCTTGCTTAGCCGAGGTTAAGCGGCGGATCAAACTGCCCAATATGGACGCCATCAATCCGGCTACGAAAGGTTCGGGTGGAAGGGGCATGTCACACCCCAAACCCCCATACGAAATGAACGAAATACTACAGTATCGGATCTGGAGGGGGGCACCACATGGTGAGCTATATGATATTATATTATATCATATACTATATGAAGGGCCGTGAAGCAATGTCCAATGTACTCAAGTCGATTCTTCGGAACTTTCCGTGATCTGTGATGTTTCGTGACCGTCACACACCTCAACCACCACCTCGATACTCGCCATGCACGAGGACTTGCAAGGGAAGAACATAAACGCACTACCTTTGCTGTACCGGGTTCGTTTTTCCGTTTTCAGATCCCATGGAGCAGTGTCATAATCAAATTGCCAGGTATATGCATCCAACGCGGCGAATGGCTCTTTGGTCGACCTTCGTAAACTGCTAAGCCTCGTACCAAAAAACCCGCCCGAACGAACGGAACTATTGCTCCCCGTTTACTTTCGAAATCTTGACATCGCCGGCATCCCCACTCCGCAACAGCTAGACTCGGTGGCCGAACATGCTTCGGCGATCACGCGAGCAGCCTTGGCCCTGGAAGGACTATCCTGGTGCACACTGTGGTGGCGTCACGGTATCCCGGAAGAGGTGGCTCTAGAATTTTGGCCGCGTATCTGGAGCTGGATCCATTTTCTTGATATCTATGAAGACCTCGTCCGGAGTATAATACCTCTCTCGCTGAAAGAGAGCTGCGAGGGATACGCAGGATTAATGCTCAACTATCAGTGGCATCCCACAACGGCCCATCTGCCTCACAACACTCGGGGGGTTCGCGTTGTTGTAGCGCGCGCATGGGGACTCATTCTTCGCTTTGAGCGCGGCGTTCATGAACGGCATTTCACCGACATCGTGCGCTTTCTCGCCGACGATCTTGAGTCCGCTCGTCCAGAAAACCTCCAAGAGTACGTGGAGAGTTCTGGCGGAATCCTAGATGATTTCGCTGCCCTCGTAGCAGAACATAACTAACGGACACAGGCTTTGCCGGATGCCGATGGCTTTCCTACCGGGGAGACGAGTGCGTTGTTCTTGTGGGGCCTGATTCGTCTCCTGGTGGAATGCGATGACAGGGATGGTCCACTCAACAGAGCACCGATTAATGATGGCATTATCGAATCCGTGGCGCGCCTCTTGTGCATTTACCCGGGCGTACCAGTCAAAGGCAAAGACAAACTACTCTCCGATCTCTTTACCATTTTGGTCAACAAAATCGATGCGTTTCCGTCCTACCCCGGAGTAGCCGATTCCTTCCGGTCATTGAACCTTCTGTGGGCGATCGACTTGTCTGGTCATAGCAATTCTGTTGCTGTCACGGATCTCATACGTTATCTCCTGCAGACGGTACTGCCGCGGTCCCTGGTCTCGCATTCCGTATTCAGAAATCCATCCCTCAAAACGAGGCCCTCTTTTATCTGGATCCGTTCCCTGACCAACAGCTACTTGCCGCCTGGAAGACGTTCAACGGCATGGTGACCGCACATAATGTGGTATACCAGGCTTGTACCAGGGGAGGATACCGGTCAATTAGAGGCTGCGATAACATGGAGGTATGTGTTTCAACGAGTTGGACGTCTTGCCTCATAATAATCCACATTCCAGCGCGGACAGATGTGCCGGCGGAAGGAAATCAGCCGCTGTTCGTCTTGCCATAGAGCAAATTATTTCTCCACCGCATGTCAGGCAGTGGACTGGCGTGATGGTCAACATAGCCTCCCCTGCTCTCGCCTCCGAGCGTTACCCCCCGGTCGGTATCAGGTTTTTGGCCTCTTGCAGCTTTTGACTTTTCAACGTAGATCTTCTAACGGCTCGAAAGCGCTCCTTCCTCCAAGCCCTCATACACCACGCATACGAGCGCTACATCATGTACTTTTGCCTGCAGAAAATCGCGTTCATGCACCCACGGCGCGGCGACCAATATTACCTTGTGTTCGACTACACCAAAGTCCCGCAGACGGGTGAAGTGCACTCTGTGGGTATGGGCCGTCCCCGGACCCAAATCCTTCGGACGCCTCGGCCTCGGAATGGGAAGACTAAGTCGCCCGCCCGGCCCGCAGCGGCGGGCGCATGGACCCAATTGTGGTGCTGTTCGCGGATGGGAAGCGCACGTATCGACGCATGGCGGCACTTCGCAGTCGAATATCGGCGCTGCATGATGGACTGCAGCGTATTGTCGACGATACGCCCCCGAATGCGCGCTGGTCAACGTTGCCTCCCGAGCATGTGCGGCAGGTCGAGCGCCTTGTCCAGGATCGGCGGGAAAGCGGGGAGGACTGGGTTGAATGGAATCAGTTCACGGTAGTTTGAGGCGTACTACGTTCCTCCTAATTCCAATCGCCTACGCTAGCCGGTGGCCGCCTCTCTTCCTTTCTTAGTCTCAAAGAGAGCCCATATGCCGTCGTTGGTTCCGCCGAATACGAATATCTGTCTCTCCCCAAGTTCAACTCAATCCGCGATATCAAACCCCTAACGAACCAACAGGCTAGGCCGTTGGCGCAGCTTATTCGACCTCCAAGTGCTTCAAATCAAACTTGACTCAATCGCCCATCCATATTCTCTCGACCATTTGCTGACTACCTATCTGTATTTCGCAGAACCCTGGGAGGGGCAGTATCATCCTCTTCGCTTGTCTTTTTCTTCCGCACGCTAGATATTTCAATCTTTTCGCATTGCCGCCCAGCCTCGCGAGCGGATGTTCAAAAACAATCAAAACGAACCCTCCGACAGCCAGCGAAACCGGAGTTTTCTGTTGAGTGCCTTGGCCTTTCTCAACGGCCTTTTTGGTTATGTATACCCGCGATAGGTCGTTTCCGCGCCAATAGTGCGGTCTAGGTAATTGTATCGCTCCCCGAAGGCAAAGCTTTCAATGACCTCTTCTATAGCATGATGGCAACGTGGGCACTCAAGTTTATCCCCAAGCCCTGGTCGCCATCCATGCCGCCATTGATCACATACCGAGGAATGGAATCGTTCGATTCCAGGCTCACATGGTGCGTGGTTATTTTAAACATCCCTACCAGTACTATCTTTATAGGTGATTGAACATGGGGCAACCCGCCCCGTAATCAACTCCGCCTCCCGGGCCGTGTGTGGCATGACTTTGCCGCTCGGGCTAAACGCCGTTTGGTGACAAACAAACGATCTGTAGTTCTAACCGATGGTGGCGGCCTTGCGAACACCTGCTGAACACCTGCTGGACTTCTCGTTGGCAACTCCACAACCGATGTCCGCTCTGCTCCCGATTCCGATGGTTACGTTCTCGGGAGTCACCGATGTTCATTTTGTTTGGCATCCATGTCGCACTGCATTGCTTCTCACACCTCTTCGCGGCGCATATGTCCGATAACAATGCCATATACACCGTCCCGCCCGGATCTTACATTCCACCCGATGACCTACGTGAAGGAAGCGTGTCCCGACGGATGCACATTATCTGGGATGCTTCAGTGACCAGTCCTGTTCTCTCGCAACAATTTATGAGCGCCCTTTCCACCATGACACTCGAGCAGAATGCAAAACCCCTGCACGGATCGATTACGGCCCAGCGCATGTTGGGAATTCTTAGCAATCTGCGGTATCCCATGGTCTATGGGCGGAACTTTGACGGGTGATACGATCGGCACTTCGGTCCTGTGCGCTACGTTATAGGCGTGGACGGTCTATTTAGCCTGGTCCATGCCGCCATTCAAGCACAACGTGCGTGTTTCAGCTTACGGTCACACCGGGATACCCCAGCGTCAACTGACGAAAATTCTTGGGAAGCCGCTGCATCACCGGCATTTCCCGCCTTCTACAACCCAAACGTGTGGACATGATCCCAAATTGCGATATTGGCGGACATGCTTGCTTTATATAAAGCAGGCAGATACCTAATAACAATCTCAAACCACCCACGTTGAATGTCCCCGTCTCATATCTCTGTATGTGCCAACAAATAGCGTATGTCGGTGCATCTCCTTCTCTGGACCCACATCTCATCAATGGGTATAGCCAAGGAACACGGTGGTCCCGTTGCGGGGTAAGAGGCATGGCGTATTCCCAGCTCGTTTGTGACTATTCTCTTCACAGCACTTTCAAAGACATCTGGTGACCGCTATCTTGGATTGTAATTCCGGTCGATGCGAGCGAAGCTATCAGCACTCGCCCACTTGCCGACTTTCCACCTGTGTGAAGGTGAGCTTTCACCGCATCACCTCTCAATAACTCATGGGACGGCTCTCAGAACTTTGGGGGCGAAATCCAACAGGATATCGACACTCTGGATGATTATTGTTTTGCGTGCCGCGCGGCTCAGGAACGTGCCCGACGTGGCCGCCGATAAATCATTCCCCCAGACCGCTCAAGTCGCTGTAAAACTTTTAATCCCTCCTAATTACTTTCATATTTTTGATTCACACTGTTTAGCCCTGTCGGCAGTGACCGTACTTGACCGGAGTGGGAGTGTTTAAGACTCCGACGGACCGCAGTAAGGAGGAGACTCGTTAGCTTTCCCTGGAATAGGCGATACAACTCTGCCTTGCTGTTATTGTGTTACGAGGACCTTGAATTTCTCACCCCTCGACCAGACTTGCCTCGAGCTCCGTCGCGTTCTTCGAAGTTAGTTCAAACCTGGTTCAAATTTCAAGCAGCTCAGATTCAATATTAATGAATCGGAAGATGATCTCGAAAGCATTAACCATCAGTCTTGGAAAAATTTTCCACTTCAGCGACTGATTCCACCGCTCAGTTTTTACGGATTTCATTCTTGTGCTGTATTTTCGGTTGATTGTCGGGGTTTATTGTCGGCTCGGCCTCTGCCGCGCTCCATCACGTGAGCCATTTGTGACTCCCGCTAATCTTGACGAACCTCTGAAACGGCGGTCTTTTCTCGTTCAGCTGTGAAGATCGCGAATAACTGGGATCCAATGTCCAATCACCGAAGTTTCCGCCCGAGGCCCCGAACTGGAACGCACAATCTTCGAAACCCTGGTTTTACCCTGGTCTTGACAACGAGAAGGTGGCAGACCAGCACGGTGGCGGGAAAACGCGACTGCAAGGCGCTGCAGTCCGCCACCAGCAGTCGGTACATGGAAAAAGGCAAGATAGAGCCATCGAGTCAACGCTCGCGGGCGCCCCGTCCACCTTGGTGCGCTACCCGTGCAGACTCGCGTGCGCGCAGCCTTACTCTGCGATCCCGGATCTGCCCGCAAGATGTCGGGCATCCGCTGTACGCGCTCTGCACATCGTTTCGCCACGCACCAGGCGCACACCAGTCCTCATCCTGCCCTCGTCTCCCCCCCCTCCCTTCTCGTCTAACAAGCCGCCCTGCGCTGCCCGATTTGGAATGTCTCCGCCGATCCACGACTTTCGAAGATCGGACTCAATCTGAGCTGTACGCCCCCCGCGTGCTACGCGACTCGCCACGCTTCATGCAGCCACGCTTCGCACGACAGTCCCCGAGACGACCCGTCGGCGAACTCAAGTCCAGCGGCCAAATCGACTATCCCGTCAACAATGCCGGAGTTGCGTAGGGCGGCGCTATCGAGGAGGTCTCGCCCGTGGAGGCGCTGAACCAATTTATCAGTCTCCCCATGGTTCCGTTACCAACACCTGGCTTCGATAAACATACATGGAAAATTCTACTTTGTCAAACCTCGGAAGGCATACATCAACCCGCAAAGGTGGGAAGCCCCAGAGCCGCTCGTCTCGAGACCGAACTGGGATCGTAGAACGGTTTTTCGCCCAAAGAAACCACACGGTTTCCGTGTCTCTCGCCCATGTAGTCGCGTGTCACTGGCCGAGCGTGTCAGTACGTACCATTCAAACTTTGCGCCGGACACCGCCGAAAGTGCGAGGTAAATAAGCACTGACCATTATGAACCGTAGAAGAGTTGGCCCAAATCGCGATGTCGTCTCTGCGCAGACAATCAAAATCCGCGAGGTAAACCGATGGAACGCGTAGTCACTCACTTTTCCCAGCGATATCTCACCTGAAGATCATGATTCTCCGTCGTGAGACGGAATAGATACTCGAGAATGACGGCGCTCTCGTCATAGCTCAGCTCGATGATTCTCTTCGTAAACCTGTTCGAACAAACGCTCAATAGCTATACAAAGATAAATGTAGTTTGACACTAGACGCACGCGCGATTCACGAACAATCCTTTCCAGCCCTGCGTACTGTCAATCCACGTGAGGCGCAGACGACCACGCACTCACGGTGACTGGGTTCGTGCGTATGACGGGATGCACTGCACGGAGGTCGGTGCCAACATTCAACGCGTGCCCTCGTGGTCCTTTGTGAATCGTGGTGTTGACACTGGAGTCTAGGTCGTGAGTAACTGTGTTATGGAGTCTATCCACAGCGGAATGGTACTCACACGGCCTCCGTTGTCTGGAATACACTCGCGTCGTGCAGTGCGGTCAGGCCCTCAAGATGCTTGGCAAACGCGGGAGAGAGCCGATCGTATGCCTCATATGCGGATGCCCAAACGGTGTCCCCTCCAACCTCGGGCAACGTGTGGATCTTCAATATGGCGAAATCAGACGGCACGGGTTCAAAGGTGATGCTGTTGAGAAGGCGTTGGAACCTTCCGAACGGGGGAAGGAACAGAGGGAGGAATGGTCGCTCACTCCGAATGCCATTCACGCGAAGCAAATTGAGACCCATGACCAAATCTGCGCGCCTTTGCTCTACACAAATCAAAAGAACGACGGTGAGTGTTCCATTCTCATCAGACAGTTAGGACGGCAATTACTCGGGGGTTAGACTTGATATCACTGAAACTAAGTTTCCCAGCTCTGAATCGTCCACCGAAGAGGGATGAATATGCAAGCCCGAGCCTTCGGGGCGACCCGAGAGCTCGCCGAGTTTATCCGCAAGCTAGAGAAAGGGGAGGTTCGGCACCTCACAGAAAACACTCATTTGCTCACCAGCTTTTGTTCCTCAATTGTGAGTGTCTGTTTCTTGAAAAACACCACGTTCCGCTCAGAGATGACTATAGCCAGCTCGCGCAACAACTCGTCGGAATTGCTAGCTTTCAGCCAATCCGAAAGCTGAGCGGTTGTGAACTGCCGACCAATAACTGGCGTCAGGTCAAATGATAGGTATTGTACGAGGGCGTCGGAGCGAGGGAGTGTGCGGGCCATGGTGGGTGTTAGTGTCGTAATGATAGTGCCTTCCTTATATATCGATAGCCGTGGTCCAGACGTTGAAGATTCCAACCGGGCCGTTTTGCGTCTTTCGACCTCATGATGACGCAAAAACGCAAAAAACGCAGAAAACGCGCTCGATAAGAATCATCACGCCAGAGTCGATCGTGCCTTGCTGGTGCTTTCAAAATGACCGTGAACGGGCCGATGGAACTTGCGGTCCCCTTTCCCCACCAGCCAGAATCTGTATGTCTGACGACGACGAGAAGAAAACCGTCGGATCCATTGGGGATGGCGAGCTCACACTCCCGTCCAAGGAGAGCGTCTTCGACGACCCCATCCTCGCCAGGTATATTGTCCCTCTTGCCTTCCTCCCTTCCGTTTGCGTTTCCTTCCGCAGTACCGCCAGTAATGAATGACTGTTTATCATATGATTCATATCGCAGCTTCTACACCCCACCGGACTCGTACGAAGGAAAACACCGCTGGGACCCGCACGCGGTGTGGACGGCGGAGGAGGAGGCAGCCATCGTGCGCAAGATCGATGTTCGCATTATGTTGTTCGCGTGCCTGTGTTTTGCGTGTTTGCAGCTGGACCGTGGGAATGTATGTCTGCCAGTAACATTTTATCGCCTTATATTCGAACCACCCCTCAGCTCTCCAACGCGCTGTCCGATAATTTCCTCGCCGATGTGGGTATTAACACAGAAGACTACAACCTCGGAAGCAGTGTCTTCTGTGCGTCTCCTCAGCTCCCTGACCTCTTACCTCTCCCGCTTACTCACACTCATTATTTGCCAGTCATCACGTTCCTCCTCATGGAGATCCCCTCGCAGCTTATTTCCAAACGGGTAGGCGTGGAAGTTTGGGTCCCTACCCAGATGGTTATCTGGAGCGTCATTGCGATATGCCAGGCCAAGGTCACGGGCCGAGCGTCGTTCCTCGCTACGCGGGCGTTGCTCGGAGTGTTCGAGGGTGGGTTCATACCTGACATGGTGCGTCCTTACATTTCCAACATTGAACGTTCCCTGCTTCGCTGTGAGTCTTTGGTCGCATTCTCATTGAGTTTTGCATAGGTGCTATACCTGTCGTACTGGTACACTGGTGTGGACTTTTTCTCATACTCGTGCTGCGTACATGCTAATTAATCCTCGGGCAGCATCCGAGCTAACCATAAGACTCTCCTTCTTCTGGGCCGGCACCACTCTCACGAGCATTGTCGGCTCCCTCATGGCCTCCGGCATCCTTGAAATCACGGGTCATGGCTGGAAGGGCTGGCAGTACCTCTTCGTCATCGAGGGCGTCCTCACACTCGCGTTTGGAGTTTTTGCGCTGTTTTATCTGCCGCCATCGCCGACGCAGACCGGGAGCCGCTTCCGCGGGAAATCGGGGTGGTTCACCAAACGGGAGGAGACGATTATGGTTACGCGAGTATTGGTGTGGTCTCTTCCTCGTTTCCCCCTCCTCTCTCGTATATTATATTACATTGCCAAGCGCTTTCAACTGATGCCAACTTGACATTGTTCATCTTCTAGCGAGACGACCCTACCAAATCGGACATGCACAATCGCCAGGCGCTGTCGGCGTGCCAGATGTGGCAAGCATTGACGGACTACGATCTCTACCCGCTGTACGCGGTAAGTCGCTCGCAGATGCATTAGTATATTCTATTCGGTCCCGTGCTCAAAGTTCACACAGATCGGGTTGGAGGGTTTTGCGTTGGCGACTGTAAAGGCATACTTTACTCGTAAGTCTCCGTGATTCCGCCACCGCGCTGCACCGAGAGTTTGTTGCTCATCCTTTTATTTACAGTGACGCTCAAGTCTCTGTACGCACTCGGATACTGCGAATATTATTGACCAGCTTACAACCCCGCGTTTTGTACAGTGGCTTCAGCACATTCAACACGAATCTGCTCACCATCCCGTCCTCCTTTGTGAGCATGTTTGTGAGTGCATATCGGTCGGGGCGCTATTCGTTTTTCAACCAAGACAGACGCTCGTGGGCCTGGCCAAACTCTCCGAGGTCGCGCACGAGCGCGTGCTCATCGCTTCGTGAGTCCATCGTCGTCGTGGTTTCCTCCCTCTTCCAGGCCCATCCCTCATCGCATGCAGGATCCGTCCATGGTGGCAGCTCATTCTCTTTATCGCACTGGTGACGATCCCAGACTCCACCCCGCCCTGGTCGAGATACGCGATCCTCAGTATCCTCATCGCGGATCCCGATTGTCAGTCCATCATGGTCTCCCTCTGCAGTCTCAACAGCGGGAGTGTGCGAACGCGCAGTTTGAGTGCGTCGATTTTTAACATGATGGGGCAGTGAGTTTTATTCTTGAACTCGGTTCAATTTTCCTGGGCGGTGAGACTGAGTGGATTTGATTAGACTCTCGAGTCTGGCGGCGGCCAATGTGTACCAGCCGGGTGACAAGCCGTACTACCATCGCGGAAACCGCGTGCTCATCGGCATCGTGGCCGTGGAGATTTTGCTGTTCATTTTCACGAAGATCTACTACATCAAGCGGAACGAGTGGAAGGAGCGCAAGTGGAGCGCAATGACGGTGGAGGAGCGCAAGTACTATCTCGCCAACTCGCTTGACCGGGGGAACAAGAGGTAAGCTCGTGCCTCGCGTGCGCGGCATTAGACCGATCGTTTGATTTCAGACTGGATTTCCGGTTCTCGCACTAGTACTTGAATTGGTAGGGAAAGGCGTATTTGTTGTTAGAGTTTCAATCCTTTACTTGGTGCAGTGCCCCGAGGACAGTTTACGAGATCATTGGCGGTAATTCAGTTTGAAAAAACGTACCGATGATGAAATCCGACCCCGCTTTTTCGCCCCAAGACATCCTCACCAGACAATCATCCTGTGGGACGTTATGCGATGTTGGCCCACCGTTCCGCGACGATGGCCTCAGCCTCGACCCAATAGTTATGGAATCCACGGGCACTACGCCGTAGGGAGCTGAACGAATCGCGGGTCGGTAATGTGACGGACGGAAAGCGACGGGGTGTTATAATTGTTGCAACTGAACCACGGGGTGTATCGACGATCGCGCAACAATTACACCAGAATATCGAGCGACGCGCAACGCTGGACAGCGGCACGGCAGCCGTGCTCCCCCACGCAATTCTCTGCGAACAATAGATGGGTGAGGCACGGAGGGTATGTAAGCGAAGACCACGAGTAATCAGACTGGATCCAGGGCATGAATGAACGAGTAGGATAATGGGCCCAAAGACAAGACCAAGCTCAAGACTCACCTGCAACAGCTGAGCCCATAGCGAATTCTTGAAGGTAAAGCGGGGTAGTAACACCGTTGAACTGATAGGCTAGTCAGCCCAGCGATGTCCGATATACAGCCCCAGATTTTCCCATAGGATCCAAGCCAGAGCTAGTAGCCGATGGCCGCGAGGACGCACCTGCTAAAAGATGGTCCCCGCGTTCCCGGGGACTGGTAAGCGGGCGAACGCTGAACGGGGGAGCGGGAGGAAAATGAGAGCTGCAGAAGGAAGCTAGCAAGAGTTATTGGAGATAATATTATTATACATACCACACGAACGTGGCCCAGCGCATCACGATATTAATATACAGTGAGAGGTTTGACCATGGTTTCGAATTGAGTGTCCGAAAGGTCAGTCAGCAAGAGACGTTGAATGGAAGTGTAACGAAAGTAGCGTACCGCGCAGCAAGAACAGATCGACTACAATTTAACCAAGCGGAAGTTCGGCGGCCCACCGAAATTCGACCCAATAGATTGAACTAAATGTTAGCCTGTTAGCCTCGAGCCAGGTTATTTCAACAGCATACCGCGGCATTTCAAATTACTGACAGCCATAGATACTCCGAGCGTAGGTCGGAGCTTCCAAACAAGGCTCGACTCAATCGATGGAGCTGGAACAACAGGGTATTGAGGACCTGATTTGAATAGGAACAAAATTTCGTAGCAAGATTTGAATGAGCTGCACAAACAAGTCAGAAAGATATTGATTATGTACCTGTATATACACCGGGCAAAAAACTGGGAAGTGAATGAATCAGTACGAGCAAGAGACAATTGAAGCGCGAGCGCACCGCTGCGCACCTACGGTGCAGCGATAGTGTGGGGTCACATATGGGGAGAGGTGACGGGTGCGCTACATGATGGTGAGGGCATAAAACACACAAAGGCGGAGGATGGCGTACCCCCATACAAAGAAGGGCTGGTGGAGCTCGGGATGGATGATCAGTGACCGTGCCAAACTGGATAAAGATCAGTGGTTTTAATACCGAAGCAAACCACAGATATAATAGCGCCAATAACCCACCGAAGCAAAGGAAAGATCTGCGCACCTCCCGAGGCGTTGGAGGCGAGAACGCTGGAGTGAGAGGTCGCGAAGAGGGGTCCAGGCCATGCCAGCGCCTTTGTGTCGTGGCGAGTCAGGATGGGCGCCGCGCCCGTATATCGTGGGTGAGGTACGACGCAAGACACGGGGAAGTCGTTGTGAGTGCCTCAGAGCTGTTGCTGACAATTTACAACGGGTTCACGAGCGGCAACGCGCGGTTGGACGGCGCTACAGCCCGCCACCAGTCGAAACATGGAGGAAGCTGGAGAGAGGTAAGAGGAAAAGCGTGCGTAATCATGCTTACTATTTCCTACTGGCTAGCCGGCCACCTTAGCAGTGTCGGCTGGGATTGGGTGCCGGGGTATGGGCCAGGAAACGAAGGTATGCATCTAACGAGTCGGTTGGAGGCTCCGTTCGAAATTATTAATGCCGATTTGGTGCTCACCGAATTTAATTTCGGCGATAACCCCGAAATGGCGATAAACGCCCTAACCGGCCACCCGCCCAAATGCTCCCTTGGCGCACCTGCTATTCACCTCTGGGCATCCCAGGTAATTCATATGATAAATATCCACTATTAAATCATAGTACACTTCATATCCGAGGTCTATTCGTGATATGAGTATTGGACTTTCTGGCTGGGGAAATGGCCAAAATGGGGGTGTTGACAGAATGGGCCGGCCGCCGAAGCGCAGGACATAAATGTGGCCCAAAGTCAGATGAAATCGTCTTTATAGGAAGGATTTGAACACACACAAGCGTCAAGTCCGTCTCCATACGCCCATGGCCCGTCCGTCAAAGTCCATCTTCATCTGCAGGTGAAATTTAGTGATTCTAGATAGCAGCTCGCCGTGCGCAAGAGAGAAAGGATATAAAGACCCAAAAATTTGGGAGAATCCAGAGTGGCATATTCTGACCGCACTAGCAAAGTTTCAGAGCCGTCGGAGATGTGGGTGGTTGGTTGGTCATTGAGGGGGCGAGATTGAGTGCTTCGAGATCACCGCAAGGTCTTCTTCCGGCTACCAGGGGGCGGGAAAGAGGAGTTTGGAGGCGATTTATGGTTCTAGGCCATTGCGCCGACCGTAGCGATGGGAAAGTGCCCCGAAACTTGCGAATCGGCGAAGATTTCGTGGAGAAATATGAGGGACATCAGCGTGGACGCGGTTCGGAGATAAGAAACGACATTGATCCCTCATCATCTTGATCGGAAACCTGCCGTAGCCTCTGATCGCCGCGCCCAAATCCACCCAAATCTGACACACAGCATTGTCTTACCTCCCCTTCCATCCCACTGAGCGAAGTTTCCAAGAATTTATACCGGGGCCTCTTATTTCAAGCAAGTGGCCGGTTAGCTAGTCTGGCCGGTTACCCGGTAGGCAATAGTAACGCTTGCGAGGTTGGAACCGAGTGCCCCGGCCAACCAAACATGATCAAATCTGCCGCATTGATCACCGGCAGTGCCGGTCCCCATTGTCGATGTCGTGGAGCTCGAATGAGTGAAGTTTTGCACATTCGGGTGTGGTGGTTCAGGATGATGGATATCCGTCAATAATTGTGCGCCTGGGCTGATACCTAGGCAGGTGGGAGCCATCATCTGCAAATCGGTTTTTCTTTGCTAGAAATACTCCCACGTGTTAGAGTGGCGGTGTCTCGCTAGACATTCCTAGATCTCGCTTATCTTCCTAGAGCTTTTGAGAGTTTCATTTCTACCATAGACATCCTGTTCTAGATACTCACCCCTTCTCTATCGCATTCTGCCTGGAATCAATGCCCCAGACACAATCAACTCGGTTCATGAAAGCATCGCAACCGGCGCCCGTGCAAGTTATAAAGAGCAGACACCATCAAATATCATCGCACTTCTTCCCTTCTTCCCACTACTACCGTCGACTTTGCCTTCAAGTCCGCCTTAACTGTGCTGCTCCTGCCAAGTCCCGCCCCTCAAGCCTGAGGCCTCATTCCCAAGTCATCAAGTCTTGCATCAAGAGTTTCCCAAGTACATTTTGTCTTATGCTACTGTACAAGCTCGTTGTTGGTCAAAAAAAATCTCATGGCCGCTCCTGGGCGCTCCTGTGCTCTTCCCCCCACTTGACGCCGTGATCTTCTGTCCGCTGGCGATGTTCGGCAACTTTCATCAATCACATTCATGATCGCAATATTCACTGATGTCCCACGACACTTAGTTCCGATGCTTGTGGACTGGGAACTATGTCTTGTTGTTTTTACTATGTATTCTGTAGCCCTAGAACTAAATATTATTCGGTTTCTCATTTTTTCTTGTGCAACTCGAAACAAGTCCGATGAAAGTCCGATGAATCCGACAACTGATCGCGGCCGTCGCAAACCATCAAAGATGCCGGCGTATTAGGTGGAGCCCGACTCTAGGAGCTCTAGGAAGCTCTCGAGCTCTAGACGTCTCGGGCTCTAGAGATTCTATGGAGAGAATACTATTCTAGGCAGCCGTTCCTAGAAAGGGGGGGTGCCTAGGGGTCTAAAAGCCTAGGGGACCCTTACAAGACCTAGGTAGGTACTAGGTGTTTTCCAGATGATTCATCGTAGGAACACATTGGTATACTCAGATTTGTCCAAAACCGACGGACGGAGGCAGCAGATCTCGAAGTTCTGTCGCTGGATATGCATCCGAACGCTTTAGGCGAAGACCATAAAAAGCGCTAAGAACTATGCGTGGTCTGGGAGCAACATACACATGATTAGGTCGGTTGGACAAAGCATGGGAGCGCGAACTTGAAGTTGTGGCGCTAGAGAAACATAAAGTAGTCCTGGGTGAGGATCATCCACCTTGGTTAACCCGGGTAATATGGTAGGCACACTGCGGCGACTCAGCGAACTGAACAAGAGATAGGAAGTTGGTACTATTGTATTGGGAAAGCAGATGGAAGCTTTTGGGGAAGACCATTCGGGCACCCTGGAAGCTATAGACAATCTGGCAGTGGTATATGACGACCTGGGCAAGTACAATAAAGCCAAGGAGCTTGCTGTCGTTCTACTCCAGAAGCAGAGGAAGATTCTTGGGGAAGACCATCCCGAGATCCTACGTGTGATGGGGAATATGGCATCCACATATTACGAGCTAGAAAAAGTGCAGGAGGCGTGGGGGCTGAATATCGAGGTGGTGAAGCAACGGATAAAGGTTCTGGGACCAGATCATCCAAGCACTCTATATTCTATGGAGGAACTACCAAGCGCATACTATCAACAAGGGCAATTAAAGGAGGCAGAGAAGCTGCAGGCTTCATTGCTGGAGGAGACAGAAGCTCCTTGGTCACCAGCATGACAACGGTTTACGAACGATGGAAAAACTTGCATTAATTTACCGCCGCCGGGACAAAGTGCTCCTCGTCTCGTCTCACGTATCTGAGGGCTTGTTCTGGGCTTCCGAATCCGTCTCCCCAGCGGAATCTCGCTCATCAATATCGACGAATCGTTCCCGGAGAAACGCGACAATCCCGGCTTGTTCCGACCCAGGACGACCTCCTTCCGTGCGAAGGGCTGGAAAATCCTCGTGCCATTGCTGTACCAAACGCCGTCGCTGGAAGAAATGCACAATTCCGAGCGCAGAAAGTGGTCTTCTCCCTGTTTTGATGGTTAATAGTCCTTCAGGAATCACATTTCTTAGTCCGCGCACCAACTAAAAAGTATAGGACGTTTGCGCCGAAGAAGAGCACAAATGTTCCGTCCACGAACGTCCAAAAGCCACCAACAGTTGCCAAGCCAGCAATTGCCGATGATTCCGCGTACTCTTGAATAAATCTCGTTGGATTGACGCGTGTTTGAAAAATGGACAAGGTCGAACTGGAGAGAGAGTCCGTGGAGTTGTATCGCGGGTCCACCTGGAGTGCATGCACTTCGGCGACCAGTACGGCTTTCGAAGGCTGAAGAGAAAAATCACAATCGAGTCTCACGATCCATTTCCCGGGGAGAAACCACACGTACCACTATGGCGCCTAGGAGCGAGGAGAGGCCAAGTGTGACCACTTTCCGTTGAGTCCAGCTTAATGTAGCGGCCAGATGAGTGCCAGGAAATAGTGAAATCGGGTCTGTATGCTGGATCATGTCGTTGAAATCATCTCCTTTCCCGATCTGAACATAAAGGATGTCCCGCCGGCGAGGGGTTGGCAACACCTTGGATCCGTTTTGGTCAAATAATGGCCCGTTGATAGATTGGGTGAAAAGAAAGGTGGAGGCGGTGAAGTTGAACGGCTTGGAATTCGTCGCAAGCGGACCTAACTCAGTCTATCAGCCAGTGGAAGATGGTGCATGAATAAGTTTCACATTGCCATAATCCGACAGCATAGTCTGGCGGGACCGGGATATCAGAAGCCTCGAAAATGTTGATGTTTTGGAGTTGTGTAGGGCAGATTTGCTGGTTCACTGAAACACTCTCGAGAAACACTGGACTCCACTGGCAGGGGAAAGCAAATGGTTGTTATCACCCCATAGAACGAGTTCCTGACTTACCACAGCCAGAGAAAAGGGCGGAAATTCGTTGGATGATGAACTTCCCTTCGCAATTTTGATCTGGCGTATGAATATATTTTCGTTCAGCGGAGAAAGAATGATAGTATAGATCGCGAAGGCAGGCAACATGAGACACAAAAGGCTGAGGATGATTGCCCGTATAACCGCAACAGAAGCATATTCGCCTCTGTAATCAGATGATTCTAATGAGATACAGATTCAAGGTCCAAGGCACTTACCGGACTAACGGTCTACTTGCAGATCGATTCAGGAGAATTCTCGATATAGTATAAGTTTCGGATCTCCTGCAGCCCCCCAAGAACTCAAAGCGTTGACGCGTGATTTTTGCGCGCGATTTTCGGATTGTAGCTGTGGCCCAGATGGTTGACAAGATGAGCGCCGCCAGCTGAATGATGCGGGTGATCAGCGTTATGGAGAGGCCAACAGCATCCAATTGGAGCAAGTAGCTTGAGAACACCCCGAGGTACACCACCGCTAACGGAAAAATTGTCTGAATTTTTGTCTTGGAATGAATCGCGAGGAAGCACACCGCTAATTGTGGAAATGAAGCACAAAGACCAATCATAAACAGCATTGGGATAGGTTGGAAATAAACTGGTGAATCATTCAGTCCATAAAAATTAATGGTCCAAGTGGTATAGAACCCACCGACCGAATTGGTGCACGAAAATGAAAGCACTGCCAAGAACACCCAAGAAGGTCCCATTGTAGTTGTAGGATGAAGCGCTGTTATTATTTGCCAAAGGCCCGGGACTTGGGACGTATATTACAGTGATAGGTATCAGGGCAAGGGTGACGAGAAGCAGTACACGAAGATTGTAGATCCTTGCGGCGGGGTTGAAGAGGAAACCATCAAGAGAGGCAGGCGGACATTCAAGCATCTTGCAGGGGGGGAGGGGGGGTAAGAGAACTGACTGTACATCGTCCTTGTGGGGGCATATATTGGGTGCGGGTGTTCGATCGTGATCGATGCATCTCATGATCGTTCCATCGATACCAGCGAAATCAAATTAGCCGGGAATCCGTCAAAGTTCTGGGCAGATTGACGCCGTTTCAAGACGACCATTCGATCTGTAAATGCTGCCGCAATAATTGCACAGCAGGCGACCCAGTATCCTATCCACTGTAATCGGGTTAGCCTCCCCAACGGCGGTAGGGACGCACGGGTTGAACGATGGCAGTTGGATCAATATTTTTGTCCTATCCACCTCGTTAGCGAAGTGCTCATCTTCCAAGGTAGAAAGGAAGATAACGTAGAGAACCGTGAAAACCGTCGCTGTGGCGATAAACGACTGCAGAAGATGAACGGTCGCAAAAGATGGTGAGAAATGGTGATGCCAAAAGACCGGTATTTGTTGCATGCTATTTCAGCCCAGTTCTTGCGTGCAATCCTGCCGACCACCTAAGTAATTTTGAAATTTGATGCAGAGTTGCATTGTCTGGGCAACCCGTCGACTAAGAGCACGGATACCGTAAGCGCTGTACAACACCGGTTCACTCCACCAAATTGATTGTTTTGGTAAGGCCAAAAATGTCCCTGATATCCTCTGTTCTAGCCAAAGTATAACTGCTACTGGGACTGGGGGTTTTGGTTGCAATTTTTTGCCAACTGAAACTGGAAGTATCAGTCGCTCTCCTGACACCTTCCATATCAGAGCGAGATACAGCTGTTGATACTGCCGGATCACCCGGGCCGGTGCGGGCCGCCCCGGACCGCCGACTGATACACGCTATGATACCTTTGGTATCAGCCTCGGAAATACCGCGTTTGATACTCATCATCTCGGTGGGCCAAAAACTAACCCTGAAATGATTAGTTTGTGGAGAGCATATTTTGTTACTTAAACCTCAGATCTCAGAACATTTCTGGTGACTCTGAAACAACACAATTTCCGGAGTAGTTACCAACCGCCGACTCCTACTACTGCTTATTAATCCAGAGTACGAGTTTGGCCTGGCCAGAATGCAAAGCAAGAGATGGTGGCGAAGAAATAGTCACATCCTCTGCCTCTGTGCAAGGCTACGCTTCTGCCCTTCGGTGGTACCGGGCGAAGCACGCAAGGTAGAGCAGTGCTGCGCAGAGAAGGCCTCTTGCGCAGGAGGCGGGCGTGCAGATAAACAGTTGCTCACTAGTCTGAGACGGATTGTGTAAGGATTACACGTTGATTACGCGGCGCTCACGGTGCCAAACCTATGTGATTAACCGTTCTTTAAGCAAATGGCTCCTCGGCGGTGCAATTTCCCCATGTAGGTCTATCTCCATTGTATTTTCCTCTGCTCTCGTCCCCAAATCCCAGTGTCCTTGCTCTGTTCGCAAGCGCAGTAATCCCAATTCAGGCCACAACTTCACACTGTGCTTTCCTCCTCTGACCATTTCGCGGTCAATCCGCAAGCTCGCCGGCTGTATCAAATGTTCCATATAAAGGGCTGCTAGTGCTCTCTCGTGCATTGGCTCTCTCTTCTGCTCTCTCGTGCATTGGCTCTCTCTTCGGACTTTCCCCCATCACATTGCACATTTCTTCCTCTGTAAGGTTTAATCAACCTTCTGCTATGTACGCTGCAGCTATGGACACTGGACAGTGTGTTCTCTGAGCTGCCCAAATTGGGTTGCTTGGGTCTGTGAGATAGCTGCGATCTTTAAACCTATGCCCGCTGCGCTTTCGTCCCCAGTCAAAAGAGTTGCATGCTCTAATGTTCTTTTGATTCCCCCCACCATTATCATCCCGCTTTCCAGGACTGCCGCCCACCTTGGACTGGCACAGCAGTCAATCGCACCTAGTACTCTGCCCAATTCTCCAACTATTACCCCCCGTATATTTCAGGACTTCCGCAAGATGTGACCAACTTATTCTTCAAATTCTCCCAAGACCATGATACGACACAATGCTACAGAACCTCCGCAGACTCGGGTATCTCAAACCATGTCTGTTTTACGTTCAATACCAAGCTTCGAGAATGAAATATTGGCCTCAAAATCATCGACTGCCTTTTTTATTATTGTCCCAGTGTACAGACAGCTCGAAGGCTCGTCGTCGCCATCTTCCTTGGTTCATCTCGCCCGCCCAGGTCTCCTCTGCAAGTTCGAGGATATAAATCGCAAAAACCTCGACAAGCCTGATTAGCGCGCAGAACAGGGTGTTCGGAAGACGGGTATGTGATTAGTGTGTTGTCTATTGTGCGTGAATTCTTTGTTTTTCCATATTCGCTTCACAATGTATTTACATCGACGTTTTGGCACAGGGATTGGGTTTCAATGCCCACAATCTTCAAGACACATGGATGATGACATGCAGTTCTATACCGGTGCGACTGTAACCTCTTTTCTCTACCATGTTCTTCTAACGAGTTATCCTTGCCTACGTAGGCTCAACGTGTTCTTCCCTATGTTATCAGCGTGCTTTCGCTTCAATTCATCGACATAATGATCTTCCCTTCGACTTGGACGGACCAATGCCAAATGTGCGGTGTCCCACCGCATCCCTCTGCTGTCTGGCCATCGTCCTTCTTGACCTCCATGCACAGTCTTTTCGGTGTATTTGTGCCGTTACTGCTAGACCTCCGTGCTGCACCATTTTATGTCTGTTATATCCAGAGCTGAAGCGTTGTTTTCGATTCTCACATGTACATTCTGCTCCCAGCAATAATAAATTTATTACTTTAACCGACTAGCAGCTCACTCCAGTTAAATAATATCCTGGAATTCCGCCAAAACTAGCTCCTAATGCCCCTCTCATTGGTCAGTGCCTTTGCGTCCTCGTCCTCTGCATCACGACCGTCGCGTCTCATGTTTGACAGTTGTAATTAGGGTCCTGTTTTGGGTAGCGACTAAAAGATGGTGCGAGTTGGCTGTGAGGCGGAGGGGGGGAGCAACCGGCGGATGCGATGGTTAATGTGATGAAGGTGTATGATTCCGAGGAATTCGCGTCCAAATAAAATGGGGGAGTTTCCTGGGCATTCATGGAATCGGGTCGAGCCTCTAATTTCAAACACAAATACAATGACCCACAAATTGCAAAACCTACAAGGTGTGCCTGCGCTTCGCTCCGGCGTTAAATTCGCACTGCGGCGTGCGCCGACCAAACAAAAATTTATTCTAATACCGAACACATTGACCAGGGTCCCACGAGAATGCTTGGGCCACTGAGAACAGCAGGAACTCGGCCGCCCAGTACTTTTTAGCCTTTAAAATTGAGCCACAAAAATAAAATCACACACCCGAGAGGAGAAGGTTCGAAGGCAAATGTAACGAGGGAAGACCCGAGAGATTAAAGCCACGAGACACGCTCATTTTCCATGATGTGCGAAACGAATCATTGCTGATAAAGCAGTCACCGCCCAAGATTTCAGTACACTGCCGTAGTGCTTGCAAACATAGAGGACGGGTGTGGGATTTATAAAGCAAAGAATTATGAGCAAAACATAACTGCCTGGGAGGAATAAATGATTTGAGTTCCGAGACATCGCGCCAAGACGAAAAATGAACTGAGGACCAGATTGTGTTTCCTGAGCCTGCAGAATTCCCAGGGAACCGAGATTGACGTTGAGATATTCGGGGCAAGTGCGACTGTGAGAAGAGGATGAATTTGGTTGAATGGATAGTCGATAAAGTCGTCGCAGACGAATGACATGTTTGAGTTGTCCGGGAGAATTGATAGACAGGCCGTATTGAGGAGATAGTGAGATGCCGGGAAACAATTGAAGTACCCAAGATCCGGCTTCAATCATTCGGCCTTGTGGATAGTAGAAGCCAGCCTTGACTAGTGGTCAAGACGTGTGTGCACAGTGGAACTATTGAGGGACTCTCGATCTTGTGTTTGAAACCCGGGGAATTGCAGGGCGAGCTACGAACTGTGCTTTTTATTTTTTCTCTATGCCTACGGACTGTGCTGCCCTACTTTGTCTTTCGCATTTTGCGAGCTGGTGATTAACCGTTCTTTAACGAAATGGCTCCTCGGCTGTGACATTTCCCCATATGCCCATGCTCCTTTGCTCCTCCTCTCTGCGTCGTCTGCGCTTAATTCCTTTTGTACTACTTTTGCTGTGCTTTCTTGACACCGCCTGCCCATCTCATGTTCAATTACTACAAGACATGCCTTCGCTTCGCTCCGGCAAAGTGCAGACTGGAAACTATCATTTAGGATTCATTGAATGACAAATACGGGTATTCAGAATATTTGTTCGTTCTCGCTAGCGATTATGAAACATCCGGGGGATAAATCGAGTTTCGCTCTAATGCACAACCGCACCCATTTCGCCAACCGACTCGGCGACGCTTGGCGGTATCCGGCATGCTCACGCCAGCGTTGAAAAGATTGGTGAGTAACTACAGAAATAAATGCAAGCGCAGTAAGCGACTTCAGGGAAACACTGAATTAAGTGTGTTTGGAAAGCGTCAGAAACTCGAACTGTAACAAAACTTTTCTGTTAGCGTTCAGAGCGAGCAACTAAGGGATTACATTGATGCCTACCTCGCCCCGAAAATAGATCAAACCCGCTGTGCGGGTAATAGACATGCTTTGGGCCCTGAATGGAAGGTGTCAGGACAATGGGCATTCGAAGAGTACATGAGATCGAAAAGTCATTGGACTTCTCGCAAGAAGTAGAGAATTTCGACCGAAATGTAGATGGTCCCAACTCTCGGACCGCGTCAAACGGTAGCAGTCGGACGGGGAGTTGAGTAGGCCTGATCAGCGGTGTTGGAAAGTGTACAACACGAATAAAATCTCACCCCCCGCGTAGTGTATAGGTTGTGGGACCTAGAAAGATCTAATAAACATTGTGTGACGTGGAAGGGCGGGTCAAAAATTGAATAGGAAAGCTCGTGGCACGCCGTTAAAGGGGGAGGTTGAAGAAAACATAAGCGGTGGATCAGAGAGTAACAGCCGGTAACAGCGTACTAGAAAGGTGGGGGATGCTAGGAACTCGTTGATGATGGTACGAAGTCGGGGCGGTACAGGAAAACGAAACTGATGGGTGTAAATTCGTTAGATCATGTACCTGCATACGGGATAAATCGTACCTGAAGGCTAAAAGACGAAAGAGTGGGAGTCAGCTAGAGAATACCGAGGTGAGAATAAAAATCTAGAGGTTTGAAAGCCGAGGTGACTCGCCGGGACCGGTAGATCACGAGAAGAAAACTGCGGGTGTCAGTGAGAAGGTCAGTGGAAACGTAGCATAGGAATGATGAAGTCTGGAATGTACAATGGACTGAGGCAAGACAGATGGCGGCCGAACAGAGCGGAGTGCTAGGCAGCGCTACTAGTAGATGAAAATGATCTTTGGATTGCAATGTGGTGGAAAGAAAGCTGCGATGGAGGCGGCGTCTCCTGAACAGCGCATCGTCGGGGGTCTTGAACGACTCAATTTGCTGGGGTAGATCACGGATCCAGCCCGAAGTTATGCAATGCCGGCCTCTGAAGCTTGACGAGTCTTGCGTATCAAGCTCGGACGGTCTTGATAGATATTTGAGGCTTCAGTCTCGCCCCATTAGAGCTGCCAAGACAGGGAAGAATCCCGTATTTCGAGGTTGATTACTTGCGACCCAGCATGGAGACAACCAGCATTGAAGTAATAGTTTGGAGTTGAACCCAAGTAGAGGTGTATTCCCAGCCGCAGCGGTAGAAAAGGTCAAGAAATCAGACCAAAAATTGAATGATTTAAAAGCAAGGCAAGTGGGTGGCGGATTACTGTTTACACTGTTTTTTATATGTGAAGAAACTCAGGCCGGGGAGATACGTGGCCTCCCGGCCGCATGATTAGAATCACACTGCGCCGTGGGCAGCAGCGACTGCGATCCACTTTGTCCTGTCAAGAAAAAGCTGCGCACAGATCAGCTGTTTGATGGCAAAAGAAAAGGCAGTGTTGAAAAGCGGAGAGAGTCATAGAAGAAATGGGGTAATTGAAGAGCAAGAGCAGAGGAAAACCAAAAGGAGAAAGCTTACATGGGGATACAGCACAGCCGAACGAGCAAAATCTGAAAGAACGGTTAATCGGGCTGGCTGGTATCTGGTGATTTCCTGAACAGTCCTAATTTGGCTTCAATTCCACAGCTTTGAGATCAAAAATTTCGGGCTCGATGGGATCGATATTACGAATCGGGTGGAACTGGTGTATAAATAAACCGTGAGCCATTTCATGCAGTGAAAGAGAACTTTGCGAGAGGTGGGAGGAAGGGGGTAAGCTGTAAGGGGATGAAACCAAAGAGTGCCAAATGAAAGCCATCGATTTTTTAAAGAAACGGTAGATAAGGGTTGTCCACGCCGCCGCAGTATGATGAACGTGCCAGGCCGCAGTGAGAATATTATGTAGATTTGGGCGATGGTAAATCCACGAGACTCGGTTCACCGTTCAGTGGTCCCGATCGGGGTAGGGCTTGACAGTTCGCAGTCATTTTTGCACAGTTCGGGAAGAACCGGAAGCCAGTGCGTGGTTGATCATGGGTCCAGAAGCGTGGAAATATACAATGAACTAAAGGAGTTAGGCAGAGCAGAAAGGCTGAGGAACGGCAAAAGAGATGATATATATGGGGAAATAGCACAGGATTTGTACCATCTCGTTAAAGAACGGATAATCCCCATTTATACCAAACAATTTGTCGACGCCCCGTTTGTGCACCTATGAACCATGCTTGTGTGCATGGCCTTTGAAATCAACTGACCCGCGATTCCTCCATCGAGCCGTCTAACAGATAAAAATCATGCAGCTGACACCTCTGTACTGCGATCCGCAACCAAACGCAGTTCTCGCAGCAATGTGTCCGCAATTTTCGAACCGCGGACTGCGACCTGCGCAATATCACCTCGATTGATACATTCTAGGTGAACAAGTGGGCCCCATGGTTTTACCGGTTTTTTGCCCTCGCTGTGCCGCAGAACGGATTTTTATCAACTGCGGCACCCTCAGATATAGAAGACCAGCATCAGCGTCAAAAACATCGTTCTGACTTCTCTCCCTGGCTCTTCATTGATTCCCTCCTGGGTGGCTCCCGAAATTTGCTTCAGGCAATGTTCAGTCTCTACAAGCAACGTCTGTTCCTACTCTGGGTGCCGCTATCGGAAGCTTCTGGACCGGTTCTCTGTCTTCCATCGCAAGCAAGCTATTGTTGTGAGGACCCAATATTTTTCCTGAATCAAGTTGGCCAATATTTGGACTGTTTTGTACATTTCATTTTCTCCGCTTCCTACAGTTCCGTGGTTCACCAAAAAGCATCCAACGCCGCCAAACCGGGGAGATCTTTTTTAAATATTCAAGACCTGATGGCGAGGCAGTCATCTGGCTTCACGAAATATTATCGCCGTCCCTGGTGTCCGTGGTCCTTAATCGTGGATTTGGTGTCACAGGTTTAGTGCTGCCCGGTGCACCAGTGAGCCTGTATATCTTTCGCGTTAGCTGAATTGGCGGCGCGGTGTTGCATCATTCGACCCTTCCGAGTCGATGAGCAGGTTTAATTTAGTCTATGTACTGCCCCTGTATTTTTGGAATGCACCCCGGTTAATGCCTGTTCATACCTGCTCATACATTCCTGCCGGAGCGAAGCGGCGGCATGTCTTGTCTTTCTTTTGCTTTTTCTCTGCTCGTTCTCTTGGGATAACCCCTTCTGTCCTGAACTTTCGGTGATTTTCAATACAGCCTTTTCATTTCCGACAACCCAGCTAACCCATGCGTAGTTCTTTCTCGACAGGTCGCAGCGGATCACAGTTACCGCAGCCTACAGCGCAGTGTGCGATTATACATCTTGTCATGAAGCCATGGTGTCCTTCCGGCAAACCTCTTGGCATGTAAACGCTGCCCTGCGCTCTTCGGATGCTATTTTTCCGTCCACTCAGCTGTTCCTCCCCAGTGAACTCTGAATCCAATCAAATATCTCAACTGTTATGTCCACCAAGTATTCGGATTCAAGCTGTCTGCTGCACTGTTTCTTGCTAACATCCATCCCAGTGTGGGTTTATTCAATGCCATTTCTCAGACCATCCGATGTTTCTTTCCGGTTGCTATTACTCCTCCCCAATTCCGGGGTTGTGATGGGTTTGTCACCTCTTGCGCTCTTGGAACCTCTCGTTACTGTACGCTCTTCCACTCCTGTGCTGTGGTTATCAATTTCACTGTATTTCTTATATTCTGTTCACGCACCCATGTGTCTAACCTCCTGGTCAGTCATAGCCAAAAAATATCTTGATGCAATACTCCCTACCGTTGATATCATAATCGTGTAGAGTCGTCTGTACTCCTGCACATCCCCCATGTGCATTTCTTAAAAGCCAAATGAATAAATCTCCCTTTTTGTCTCAAAACAATTCTGTAATGGCACTTATTCCTCGGTGGAAGGGCCCCAACAAGATTTACGACTCCATTTGTCTTGATTGTTAGACTCCTGCATCCCGGAGCGAAGCGGAGGGTCATCTTGTCTCTTTTCCCTTTCTTGTAGTTTGAGTTTAGTTCGACTCATTTCTTGTGCACGTAGTCAGTAGGACTCATTAAGAGTCACTTACTTATATTCAGTAGGAGCCAGTATGCGGACCCGTAAGGTCCCCCGTAGGTATAAATGGCGTGTAGATTAGCTAGAATAGGTAGTTCTCCTTCAAAAGAGAGTTTTACCAACTCAACTCCGTCACCTCAAGTAAGACTCTGGAGTCTGCAATCGGAACTCTCGTGGTTGCGACTTTCCTTCAAGAAACCCCACAACTTCACAGATTGCAGATCCTCGGTTCTTTTGTGGTTCATCGTGATTGCATGGGGACATTGGGGAGTTGGGCTTACTCCGAAAGATCACTGCCGCACTCGCTTTTGTCTTCCAATTAGCGCCTAGACGACGACTTTTTTTTTCCACGATACAATCTGGATGGGATCTGTTGGTTGTCCGCAGGAGCCACGGTAGCCCGGCGAGACAATCAACTTTGAAACAGAGCTTCTCTTCCGCACCCTTGCCCTGATACATTGCCACCGTCACTCGATCGCGATCTATTTCGGCGGAATGTAATCCCTCACAACCTCTGCATCACTGTCCACCTCCGAGGCGTGTCCAGGATTTAATCCAACCGAGCCAAAGCTGAAGTCTTCCTCTATGCGTTTCGTCGCTCATCACTCGTGGAGGGAAGAGGAAGGAAGAGTCGTTAAGCGCCGGCATGACAACTTCCTTGATTTGTACCCAAAATAAACGTATCGGCTGGGAAAATACAGCTTTCGAAGCGCCGCAGGATGGACATTTGGACGCGGGGATAGGCAGTGGTGTACAGCGATACACTTCGACCCTCGAAACAGCGGCAGATTTTGAAAGTTGCCCGCGTTTTGAGATGGGACAAGTTCGGATGCGGCATCTTCGAAGTGACATTTGCTGCATTCTGAAGGAAGCTGTCGTGTTTAGAAAGATATGGGTTGCTGGGGAAAGATACACGACACAGTACATGTTCAAAATGAATCGCTTCGAATCCAATGCCGACTCGCGTCCCATCCGCAAGTGGAGGTAAGAAGAAAATATATTGTGATCCTTCACCGGAATTACTGGCTGACGGTACAAATCAAGGAGTATCCGAGATGGAGTTGGAAGAAAGGAGGGAACGGGAGAAACGCGGGAGCAGGGCACGCCGGGAAAGGGACGGACGTGGAGGGCAAGTTGGGAAGACAGGAATGGCGCGGAGCGTGTTTGGAGCCAATGCTGGACTCGGGCATGTGCGGGTCACAATGCAAAGCCGTGAACCGCACGCGCTCAGGCACGATCTAACACCAGAGCAGACGTCCGTGAGGCATCGCCGTTGAGATCAGCGCGTCCAAGGCGGCTACACCGTGCGGGGTGAGGGGGGGAAGTAAGAAGGGGTAGCGAACGAAGGAGGGAGGGAGCGAGGGAGCGAGGGAGAGGAATAGATGAAGGTGGCCGGGTCCGGCACGGGCGTCCCGCGCGCAATCGCAGGTCCGGGAGTCGGGGACTGTCGGGCGAAGCGTGGCTGCATGTAGCGTGGCGAATCACGCAGCGCGCGCGGTCGAACAGCAGAGCTCGGGTCGAGAAGTGGACATTTTCAGGGTCCAGAGTCGGCAACGGCCTCGGCGTGGGCTGAGCAACGGAGCCGTGCAAGTATTGGGGCGAGAGTGGGTTTTCGGGGAGTCGATGCGGAAGGCCAGCACATAGCGAGGGGACCACAGAGGAAAGAGTACCTGCGACACACCTGCCTGCCTGTATCCATCTACCCGCCTTCTCTCCTTAGCTTCGGAGCGATTGGGGCGGGAGTCGAGTCGCCTGTGCTTGAAGGCGACAAAGCTCGGGACTTGCAGGGCGTTTGTCTGAGCCTGGCTCGGCCGCATCAGTCGGGTGCGCCTCGCATTCAGCGGGAGGGCGGGTGGTACGTGCTGGTCGGTGTCAAGTGTCGAGGAAAAGTTACGGCAGTCTTTCCCGATTTGGATTGATTGCATATATGGATACTTGGCTTACCCGTCATCCATATATCGGTTCTGTCACAGAGACTAGATTGATTGCCGGCAACAACTCGTCCTTCGCTCGTCCTCCACCCTTCAGCTGCACACTTTCTGCACACTGTCAAGCGCATTTGACGCAGACGTGGCCACTTTTTCGCAAAAATTTCCTATGCCCCTCGACATCCACCCAGCAAGACCCGAGTGTCGTCGCCTTCAAGCAGACAACTCGAATGCCTGCCAACATCAGAAGGATGGATACAGTTGTCCAAGCATTACAGGCACTTCTTACTGTGCTCCGTGTCTACCCTCACATTCTCTTCCTCCTGTATCTGTCAGGGCTTGCACGCCGACTCACTGAAAAAGCCGCCACTGGCTCGAGCTCAATACACAACCCTGCTACTCGATCCACGCTCGCTCTGAGCTTGCTCTTGGGATCTGCTGGCTCTGTGTGCACATCACGCTCGACTGCCGACCCCGCCGTACTCGCTGCCCGAGCTCCTTCCCTCCCATCCCCATCCCTTCTCCCTTTGCTCCATCCCTTCACACCTTCCCCTCACATCCATCTTCCCTTCCCAATTATATATTAGTGCATACTTGTATCGTCACTAATATTGGTCTGTCACAGAGACTACTTCCAATCTCCGCTGTCACTCGTTCCTGTCACTTCCTTTCTCCCTGTCCTCTCCCGTATCGCTACTCGCTACCAAACTATCACCTAATCGTGCTGATCAGTCATCGAGTCAGCGCTCGCAGGTGCTCTGTCTACCCTGGTGCGCTACCCGTGCAGAATCGCGCGTGCGCAGCCTTACTCTGTGATCCCGGATCTGCTCGCAGGATGTCCGGCATCCGCTGTACGCACTCTGCCCATCGTTTCGCGACGCACCAGGCACACACCAGTCCTTCTCATCCTGCCCTCATCTCCCCCCCCCTCCCTTCTCATCTAAATATCCGCCCTGCGCTGCCCGATTTGGAATGTCTACACCGATCCAGGACTTTCGAAGATCGGACTCTTGAGAATAAACATTGAATTGGTTTGGATTACTACCCGGCACCGGCTGCTCCGTTGAATATCCGTCGCTGTAAAACCAGTTCTGGAATGTCCACCATGGGAACTCTCCACGGTAGCGATGCTGCGGCCCGCTGAATAGACGCCGAAGTAAAATGAGGTCATCATTTTCAGTGCTTAAGGTGATTGCGGCAGAAGGTCCCACATGCGGGATAGATACTTCTGACCCGAACTCCCAGTCGGACTAGATATATCACCGTATCTCCCGTGATGATACAGGTCAGTGACTCTGCTTAAGATCAGAACACCGTTTCAAATACCTGGCTTCCAGATGGTCTGCGGCAGTGTCGTGAGCTCGTGAATTTCTCCAATTTCAGAGAAAGTTCTTTCCATTGTGGGCCATCGCGTAGGGCAAAGAATGAGGTAGTGCGTTGGTGCTGTGCAAGCAGGGTGCCGTATCAACTCGTTTAATATTGAACATTCGAGAACGGTGGGGGACGCAATCTATCAGTGTGTTCAATACGTTCCTCCCAAACAGCCGTCAGTACCCACCGATTGGTCTCAACCCGCACATGAACGCTCGACACAGGTACGGGAAGAATTTATCTATCAGTGTGTTCAATACGTTCTTCTGCCGAACAGCGCTCGGTACCCATCGATCTCAACCCGCTGGTCGTATAAGCACCGAAGGGCAAGAGCCGCGACACCTTCTGGCCATTGGCTAATTGCATGGAGCGTTTCAACATCGAATTTGCAAAGAACATGAATCTAAAGATGATCAACCATCCTTCCCGCCTTTAGTTTCACTAGAGTCGAGCACAGATATAGTTTCAATTTCAACCCGGGAGAAGACAATCCATGTCAAGACCTCCAATACGGCTGGTCATCCGTTCAGCAGCGAGACGAAAATTGTTACAAGATGAAGACCAGTCATGCCGTGCGGCGTATCCGAACAGACGTTCCAGCTGATGTGGAGAAAGAACGAGGGGACAGAAAATATACGAGAGCTTAACAAACAGTCTGGGCTGAATTCGGTCCAATGTGGGGTGTTCTAGGTTTTTGGTGACACTGGAAAGGCGAGAAACCCGAAACTTAAATCTGAGACCCTGTTGGGACCGGAGAACAAAATCAAAGCGTGCATTGTCCACATTTATATGATCTGAGGAGACAGTGCACCGGGAAACAGGGTGATACTGGTTGCGGGTCATCATGAGGGTATCCCGCTAGGATTCCGTTAATCAAGAGAAGGGGTATTCCTATACATGGGAAAAGATGTATCCCATTATGTGGAGCTATCAGTTCATCGCCCTTGGCGATGGGTAACCCGGGAGATACTGATATGCGGGGAAGTGGCAGATACTGGATGGAATGGCACCAGCACCCAAAATAAACGTGTCGGCTGGGAAGATACAGCTTCCAAAGCGCCGCAGGATGGACATTTGGACGCGGGGATAGGCAGTGGTGTACAGCAGTACGCTTCGATCCCGGAAACAGCGTTAGACCGTGAAAGTCGAGTTGGTGTCGAGTTCGAACAAGTTCGGATGCGACATCTTCGAAATGATTTTTTATTTATGCTGCAAGTCGTGATGTACAAAGAGTCGGATCCTGTGGAAGATACACTGGGTTGAATGTTCGGGTTTGAATCGCGAATAGTTAAACTAGTCGGGTAAAAGTCAATTGCTCGAGTTGATGGGGGGAGTTGAGAGAGACGCACCTGGGGAAGGACCTGGATGTAATTAACGGATGCATAGACAATTAACAAAGATGTCGAATTGGCCGATTCAGTTGAAATTGTGGGAGAAGTTACGGATGATGATTGAGCCAATATGTAGGAACATTGGAATTGAAACTAGTTAAATCCGCGAGAAGGTAGCAATGAAGATGTCTACGAACCTGAACCCTAGCGAGCCGCTGGAAGCTGAAGCCGAGGCGCTCGGTGGAACCTGAAGCGCGGGAGTCACCTTGATAAAGACAACTAGATCAAAAGCTCACCGCCAAGGACGCCATTCGTTCGCTGACTGGAATCGCGGTCGCATATACGAGTTATGAAGAAGGAAAGAACAAGAAAAAATTGGGAAGCATTCAAAAGACGCAATCGAGGAAGGAAAGGATGGAATGCAAGTGTGCACTCGGAGAAGGGAGGACATTCGGCGAAGTTTCTGTATCAAAAGCACGTCAGTCGGATAGAATAAATTGAATGAGAGGTGGAGGCTCACCTCGAGGGACACCGTTCGATGATGGGTAAATAAGGTCAGTTCGTTAAGTTCAAAGCTACGGTGGCTCAAACAAGGCAAGTACATGATTAACTGAGACGCACCTGAACTGAGTTGTAGGTGAAGGTGAAGCTGTACCCCGAGCGTCAAAGGCAAATGGAGACGCATTCTGAGATGAGGGAAAGTCAACTGAGCGGGAGTCAGCTCGACGAGACGAAGGAAGGTACGAGGAAGACGCGGTTATCGATTCGAAACATACTTTAGGTGCAGCCCGTAGCATTGATAACTGAAAGGAAATGGAACCATCACAAAGAAATACATACCTACCTGGACGTTTCAAAGACGAGATTGTATTAGCCAGGGGTATTCAATAGAATCGTGACTACTTACCGCGCGCGCGCAATTCCGCGTGTCAAATGTACCGCTATAAATTTGGGAATAGTGTCCGCTTGAGCTTTGCAGTAATAGTACGTCGTAGGTGGAAGAAGAGACTCACTTGCTCAAGCCGTGATAGTCACGGCGTTCCCGAAGGTCGGACACAGTACAGGCGGTGAGCGGGGGAGCAGGAGGACATGAGAGTGGAAAAAGCCCATTGACCAGAAACATCCGAATGGGATATCAGAACGCGTACCGTTCCCGCACGGGGAAAGCTTTGAGGCTAGTTTGGGCTTGAGGATTGATGTTGGATGGGGTAGCGGACCGCCGTGGAGGGAAATCTCCTCAAACGGCGATCACAACGGCGTTCTCGAAGTTCAGATGCAATGGGCGGAGGATATGGTTGACAAACCAGTCAGTAGGAATTATTGAATAGAACGGTAAGGGAGGTAACGGACCGCGGAGCAGACAATCAAACCTACACGCAGGTACGCCTCATGTTCTCAACAAGGTTGTGAGTCAATTTATTGAAACTGTCCAAGGGTAATCGAATCCAATACCGTCGACTCATTCTATCAGCCAGGAAGTGAGGTAGGAAGAAAATATATTGCATTCATTCACGGGATGTACTGGCTGACGGTATACATATCAAGGAGTATCCGCGACGGAGCTGGAGGGAAGGAGGGAACGGGGAGAGAAGCGGGAGGTAATGTGGACGCGCGAAGAGCGCCGGGCGAGGGAATGGATGTGGAGAGCAACTCGGGAGAACAGAACATTTGGAGCCAATGCCGGACTCGGGTATGTGCGCGGTCGTAACACAAAGCCGCGAGTCGGTCCGCACACGCTCGGGCACGATCCAATGCCAGAGCATCCGTCTATACGCCGTACCCGTTGAGATCAGAGCGCCCGAGGCGGCTATACAGCAGGAAAGGGGAGAGTGGGGCTCGGGAGGGGGGAGCAAGTAAGGAGGGAGGGAGAGGAAGTGAAGAAGAGGAATGAGTGAAGGAGAGGAATGAATGAAAATGGCAGGGGCGCAATCGTAGGTCTGGACTTGAGGCGGGCGCAGATGTGTAGTTGGAGTCGGAAGTCAGCCGTATTTTGCACGCCGAGTCGGTGGGTGGATCCGAAGCACAGGGCCTTGCGGGAGGCGTGGGACAGGTCGCGTTGCGTTATTCTGGAACGGCTGGGGACTATCGTACGAAGCGCGGCTGCATGGGGCGCGGCCACGTAAACGCGTAGCGCGCGGGGGGCGTATGGCTGAGCTCGTGCCTGGAGGTGGCCATTTTCAGGGTCGAGAGTCGGCGAGGCATTCAAAATCGGGGGGCGGAGGACGAAGGCAGGATGGGGAGGGCATGTGCCAATGTGCGCTTGGTGCGTTGCGAGACGATGCGCAGAGCGGTAGCACGTTCCGGGAATATTACTGGGAGATCGGCAATCGCAGAGTAAGGCCGCACGTGAGTGTGCGGGGACAGCGCGCGAGGGTAGACAGACTCATGGATCGGCGCGGTTGCGCGGTAAGTCGACAATGAATGGTGAGAGGCGACGAGACGGCGCGTGGAGGGAAGAGAAAGCAGAAATGAGCGAGGCCAGAAATCGGGAAGGTGGAGCAGGTAAAGGGTGAGAAAGGGGAGAAGGGGGAGAAGAGAAAGGGTTAAGTGAAGGGAGGAACCGAGTGGGGGGCACACGCGCTCGACGTTCTCGTAAGCGCAAGGTCGGTAGTCACAGCTGATAGCGAGCAAGCGTGTAGTCGGCGAATCGCAAGTCCGGCCTCGGCTGCGCAGCGGAGCCATGCAAATGTTGGGCCGAGAGTGGCTTTTCGGGGAGTCGATGTGGAAGGCCGGCGCATAGCGAGAGGGGACCACAGAGGAAAGAGTATCTGCGACATCCATCTGCCCGCCTTGTCGAGCTCTCCGTAGCTTCGGAGCGATTCAATCGATTGGGGCGGGAGTCGAGTGGCTCGAGTCGCCCGTGCTTGAAGGCGACAAAGCTCGGGACTTGTAGTTTGTGTGCTTGAACATGACTCGGCCACGTCGGCGTTGGGTGCTCCTGGCAGTCAGCGTGAGGGCGGGTGGTGCGGGCTGGTCCAAGGCTGGTCGGTTATGTAAGTACTTAGTGCTACTTAGTGTCGAGGAAAAGTTACGGCAGTCTTTCCCGATTTGGATTGACTGCTGGCCTCTTCCTCCACCCTTCAGCTGCACTTTCTGCACACCGCCAAGCACATCTGACGCCGACGTGGCCACTTGTTCGCAAAGACTCAAATCCGCTATGCCCCTCGACATCCACCCTGCAAGTCCCGAGTGTCGTCGCCTTCAAGGAGACAATTCGAATACCTGTCAACATCACTAGGATGGGTACTCCGTGTCTACCCTCACATTCTCTTCCTCCTGTATCTGTCGGGGCGTGCACGCCGACTCACTGAAAGAACCGCCACTGGCTCGAGCTCAATACACAACCCTGCCACTCGATACACGCTCGCTCTGAGCTTGCCCTTGGGATCCGCTGACTCCGTGTGCACATCACGCTCGACTGCCGACCCCGCCGCACTCGCTGCACGACTCAGGAACAAACTCAGCTGTACGACTGCGGGCGCGCGCAATGCCCGTATAACCAGCGCCGGCTCGCCGCGAGTGTACAGCGAGAGCGTCGGGCGCATGTGCCCGCGCTCCTTCCCTCCCATCCCCATCCCCATCCCTTCTCCCTTTGCTGCATCCCTTCACACCTTCCCCTCGCTTCCATCTTCCCTTCCCAATTATATATTAGGTACATACTTGTATCGTCACTAATATTGGTCTGTCACAGAGACTACTTCCCAATCTCCGCTGTCACTCGTTCCTGTCACTTCCTTTCTCCCCGTCCTGTCCCGTATCGCTACTCGCTACCAACCTATCACCCAATCGTGCCGCTCAGTCATCGAGCCAACGCCCGCGGGCGCTCCGTCTACCCTGGTGCGCTACCCGTGCAGACTCGCGCGCGCGCAGCCTTACTCTGCGATCCCGGATCTGCTCGCAGGATGTCCGGCATCCGCTATACGCGCTCTGCACATCGTTTCGCAACGCACCAGGCGCACACCAGTCCTCCTCATCCTGCCCTCGTCTTCCGCCCTGCGCTGCCCGATTTGGAATGTCTCCGCCGATCCACGACTTTCGAAGATCGGACTCAAGCTGAGCTGTACGCCCCCCACGCGCTACGCGACTCGCCACGCTTCATGCGGCCACGCTTCGCGCGACAGTTCCCGAGCCGACAAGTAAACAACGGCGCATTCTGCCTGACGCCTCCCGCAAGGCCCTGCGTTTCGGATCCACCGACCCTGCGTGTAATTACGGCCAACCATACGGCCAACCATCGACTCCGACTACACACCTACTCTCGCCTCAAGCCCGGACCTACGAGCGCGGGGAGCACAATATACTGCAGGAAGGTCATGATTAGCAATCCAACCTTCCTGGCAGTCTCCTCGGGCCTCAGATTTGGGCAGGACATTGTGGAAGAGTAAGATTATCGTTGTTATCAGTCAATAGGGGCTTATTACAGCACATCTCGTAAGCCATCAAATTTATTTCCGAGCCCAGCCCCAGCCCGAAATCTGTTGCCGGAGTAACTCTAAGTTACATCCTTTGTTTGCTTCGGTATTCGTATTGGGTATTATAACCACTGACTTGCTATGTTATGCAGCATCTTGTCTGTTTTGTGTGCTCACTACCATGTAGTGCCATCCTTTGCGCCCTTCGCCTCTCCCTATTGGTGCATTTTTTGGCACGCCATGGTATGCTCGCGCTTTAATTGTCCCCTGCTCATACTGGTTCATTCACTTCCTCGGTCTTTACCCCGTGTATATAGGGTGACCAATATCTTTCTGGCTTGTTTTTGCAGCTCATTCAAACCTCGCTACGGAAATTCGTTCCTATTCAAATCAGTCCCACCTACCTTCTGTTGGAGGAATGCAAGCCGACACGCGCCTACGACACGTACCTCGACACGTTGTGCGTCGTGGCGTACAGCCTTGTCGGTATGCTGGCGTGGATACGCACAGCAGTGTGGCTGAGATACGATCCAGCTGGCTTGGATCGAGGACTCTTACATTGTTCTACTTCATGTGTTTATTCCCGTAGTACTCATTGTTCTTCAGGGTATAAAAACCCTTGTAGTTCGTCGAATAAATTATCAGTTTATTCCCCCACTTGCGTGCCATCCAGACACTATATTCTACACTTTCCTGTCGTTCCAGCCCTATTTATTGCCTTGAGCCTTGTTGAGAAGCTCCGATTTACGCTCGGAGTACCTGTGGTTGACAGTGATTTGAAGTGCCGCAGTATGCTGTTGAAATAACCTACCGTTTGCTCACTCGAGGCTAATCTTTAGTTCAATCTATTGCCTCGAATCTTTGTGAATCGTCGAATTTCCGCTCAGCCAACCTATAGCTAGTCTGTAGTTGACCGCGCGATCATGTATGCGTAGCGTCGTTATTATATAATCATCGGAGTTTGAATTGTTTCGTACCACCACTGGACCTTCCAGGACCTCTGACCACATACTTCAAGAGTAGTTTCTTTGAGGCTCATTTTCAACTGACCTTGGTTCCCAAAACAGCAATTGTGGCCTTCTTTCCACGAGAATCAGTGTCTCGGCTGTTCTCGTGTGCCGGGACATCAAATTCCGGCATTGCGCTTCTGCAACTTTCCGCTTAACTTTTGGTAGAACAGCTTACAGGAACCGTATTCCTAAACTTACCTGCAGCCTTGAAAGAGCGAAAAACACGGCCCTGCGTCCTTGTGAAAGCCGGGAATCTTTTATGATTTGTAATAGCGCCGCTAGCAATCATTCGATCGAGGTCATATAACAACCGAGGTACGAGGTTATAGTTAGTGTCTGTTTATAAGAGACAAACCTATAGCTGCACCGCGGTATCTAAGGTATTGTGTTTTATGCACAGTATTCAGCCCCAAAAACCTGTTTATTTCTATTTTAGAGGAAGCCAATTTTCACTCACTCAGGCTGGCTCTGCTGTATCCTCCTCGCAGTTGCTTTTTCTATCGGCCTCCCGAATCCACCACAAAAAAGAAACTTTCTGCTAACCTGCCTTCGATTTTGCAAGGACTTGTTTCCCTCCATCAGAACAGCCCCCCATGTCCTCATCACTGCTCTCGACAGCATGGATGGAGACAGGATGAAGAGCGAGAGCAGAAGAAAATATTCCGTAAACATTACATAATGGTCATCATTAATCCCTAATTAAGACTTAAGAGCGACAAGGATCAATGTGAAGGGTTAATATTAAGGGCATTTTAACCCTTAACTTAAGTCAAGGGCTAAGGCTTAAGTCCATCACTACGCTTAAGTAACCGCATTCGATATCTCGCAATCAACCACTAGCTCCTCTTCGTTGGGAACACCTGTGGATTCCGGGTCCGCATTTTCTGAGCATTCACTGTTGTGTTTTTTCGAGTGTGGCAATCGTCCCGGACTGAAGCTCCTCTCACAATTCCTTGTCTGTGTGTTAACGATTTGGGTGGGGGCCGAATTTTGCGCGGGTGTCACGGTCCCTGTGCCTCCCTGCCTCGGTGCCGAATTGGTATTTTGGGTCATGGGTCACAATCCCTGCCTAATTGAATGAAATTATACAGTAATTGGTGTTCGGCTCACCTCTTAGTTGTGAAACTTCGAGTCTCTAATATTCACACATTTACTAGGTGGTCCGCGCTGTCGAGGTAGATGGAGATTTGCAGAAGTTGATGCTGGAATCCCTAACTAAATAACTAAACCAGGCCCTCTGGTAGATGCTCAATACCTACTGTCCCCATAGGAAGGTCGCATGTACAGGAAAGGACTACTTTGACTGTAGAAAAAGACGCCAGTGCGAATACATTACAGCAGATTATTATTTGTGCATACCATCGAGCCCGAGACATTTAGGATGTACAGTGCATACATAGACTATGAGGTAACGAGTCGTACCCATCCTCGTCACTTAGTTACTTCGCTTAGGAATGAGAAAATTCGTGAGTTTGATGTAAAAGCGTGAAAGTTCGTCATTTCAACAGATTTCTGGGAAAGCTCGTCACTTCGATTAAATTCTGGCGAAAGCTCGTCACTTTCGGACGCGCGCGACCGCGCTTGCCACGTATTGTTTGATCACCGGAATTACAGAACGTCTCGACGTTCTTTTTTACCACCATTCACACCCCCGCTGGCGATTCGCAGTCGCGTGCCCGCCCGTTATGGACTATAACGCGTCCTCGGACGACACATGGTGCCCCGGACGGCGCCCAGGCCCGACTCAAGAAGATACGGGCAGAATCCAAGGTCTACGGCTTTCTCGCCTATTTTCTGGTTTCTCACAATGTGCATCGAATTTTTCTGGGCGTGTTCGCGCTCCCCGTGCCCGCAAGAGTCAGCCTACCAAATCCAGTGCGCAAGTTAGCTGCCCAATGGGGCTGAAGTTTGATATGGCGGGTGCAGCATTTCACCATGAACCCGATGCGATGCTGAATAAGAACAATGCAAATCTATTCACTTCCCGCAGATGGCCTGAAGGCTTTAAGCGAATACGGTTCAGATCAAAGCACGGCACAGAATATCTCCTTTGTTTCCTCCGCATTTGACCCTCGAGACCGTCTTTTAAGTAATGTGAACAGAGCTGTATAGATACCGTCCTCCAAACCAATATCATTGTCGTGTCGTTTTTCCCCAAAGATTTTCGCATTCGCTATGTTCTTCCAATTGCACTTGCCTTTCAGGCCCAGAAAAAACCGGAGGGATGTACGTGGTACAGAATTGGTCCTAGGGTGATATCTCAGCTTGCGACACGGAGTCATACACCATGCTGTCGAACACCATCAGATTCTGTGGCCTGCTGCATCACAGTCGCGATTTCCCGTGTCAGTACTCGTGTCGGCGGTTATTCTCCGCATATCTTCCGGTGTGATTGGGCGCTATTTCGTGCCTTGTTCATTAATACGCGGAATTTTGGACCCATTCCCGGATAAAACCTGCCTAGGATTGCTTAAGCAGCCTGCGTTGAGACGGTCCGGTGATGCTCAAGCGGGCTAAAGCGGCTTAAGTTCCTGCAAAAATTGTATATACCCTAAATGGTGTACATTTATAATGAATTTTGGGATGCTTTAACCCTCTCCAGCAGCTTAATCAGTGGCCCAGCTTGAGCGAAAATCAGCGGGCCAAGCTGAGTGAAAAGAAAAATACTTACGGCCTTACAGTTTAAGCTCAAGTGGCCGCTGTAACGTCGAGCTAGCATCAGACACATACCAGATTTTTGTTAGCAATGGGTGTTACCGAGTTCTCCAAACTCATACCTGGGACTGCTTGTGGAGCAAGTTGTGCCACTCACTCACTTGCCACCATCGTGGCACCAGTCCGTGATTGATACACTGCCCAATATATCAATTACAATGTAGTCTCACGTACTGTGATGTGTCCCAAACCCCAAACACGATCCACCGAGAATAGCAACACCATCAATGGCCGTGAGCGAAGCCATGTTGGTGGTGGCCTCGGCAGGAAATCACCGGTGGCCACAAGTGAGTACTGCCAGGGCGAGAAATGATCCGGCAAGAATGGTATCATTGAGGGAAGGCTGGTACTGTACTTTTTCCTTCAAATCGGTAGTCACGCGTCACGCACCCCTCTGTCGATCACGAAATTCGGTCGGGGTCACGCGTCACTCGGGCCTCTGTCGAACCTCCAAGCGGTCACGCAGGTCCCCAAACTGCCCAAAAAATGCAAAAGAGACGAAATTTTCGGTTCAAATGCCGAAATTTTGGGGGTGTCACGCAAAAATTCGGCTGCTGCCGAAATGTCGAATAGGTAAAATGGGTCACGTGTCACACCCCCTGTCGATTTGAATGAAAAAGTACAGTAGTGTGCTGGAAGAGAGCAGAAGTAATGGTCTGGGATTCGGACTTCGGAGAAGAGCGATCTAGAGAAGATCTTAGAATCCATCAGTGGCGGTACGATCGTCAATCTGCAACCGGCCAAGTGTTTGTGACACTTGGGTGACACCTCTTTACACTCATGATCACTCTTCCCGCCACTCCTCGTCTCTGTCATTTACATTGATGCCGCAGCCGCACAGTTGTTATCTTCCCAAACAGCCTAGGGATCCCACTACGGCCCTGGTCTTACTCTCTGTGAAGTCATGCCAGAATGGTTCCATCACCTGGCAAAATGCGGCAGTGGCCAAATTGCGGCGGTGGCATTCTTTGTTCATCTCCTACTTTTTATCCATAACCAGCCGCGGCTCCCCCCTGATCAACCGGCATAGAAACTGAACTACTTTGGATACGACACACAGAACTTGGCATTTAATTCACGCCCATGAGGTGCGTACACACTCAGCTAAAGCCGATTTCCTTTCGAGGTTTATTTTAAGCCGCTTTGTGCTCAAGTCTGATTACGCTATTCAACTGCTTGAGGCGGCTCAAGTCTGCTTAAGCTATGCAGCTGCTTGAGACGGCTTAAGCTCTAATGTCCTCTGTTATTTTTTGGCAGGAGCCTTTTGAGCTGCCGCCCGTTCCAAATGGCTCAAGGTGGGTATCCTGACGATAATATATCTGTAACTATATCTATATTTTATACACTATTTTTAAAAATAGCTTAAGTGGCTTCAGCCAGCTTCAGCATCACGGACCGTTATAACGCAAATTGCTTAAGCAATCCTGAACAGGTGACAGTTCCCGGGTGGACGATGCCGATATTCGGGCAAATGACATCTACTTTTTGGGTCATCGAGCCATCTATGAAGATTGAAGCTTTTTTGTGGCTATTACAATCCCCTGCTCGGTGGGAGGCACACGGAAGCAGGGCCCGTGAAAGCCAAGTGAAAGCTTTCATCGCCAGAGGACCCCTTGCCGCAGTCGTGCCGTCGTCAAGGCAAGCAAATGGCCCACGGAACGGGTACGGCAGCCTCGGCAACTGAACGCGATCATGTGGTTATCGTCAAGTGACGACCTTTCACGGTGTGTAGAGGAAGTGACGAAGTTGTAGTAAATCTAGCTGAACTCACGAACTTTCAGGGAATACCATCAACCTCACGAACTTCCACAACGCTAAGCGAAGTAACTCGGTGACGAGGATGGCGCGGACTCTGAGGGAACCGAAATAAAGAAAAAGGGAGACGACGCATTAGTCCTGAGGATAGTGGGTATGTGGGTAACAAGTCAAGTGAAGATAGGGGCAGGATATGTAGATCGAAAATCACAGGAAGGAGAAAATAGTCACGAGGGGATAGATATATAGAACGAAAGGAGGGAGCGTATTGACTGTGGTGGAAGGTGAAGGGTATAAACACTGTGCGCGGGAGGCGCTGCACAAAGATGCGAGGGCAAGATCCTATGTATGTATTGTCCGACCATAAAAAACAGCAGCAACCCAGAACTCAGAGGCACGCTCACTGCGTCGGCGTCCCCGTACACACCGCGACGGTCCTGGCTCACCTTGTATTCAACAACGGCCCGCGGTCACACTCCCCCCGCCTTCAAGGGGTCCATGCCCGTCGTGATCGGCGAGTCGTTCGGCGCGCCGTCAAACACAAAGTATCGATGCGTGTCGAATGCGGTCCGAGCCAGGGGGGAAGCTCGTCCACCATGTGATGCTCTGGAAGCCGTCGTGGATCCAGATGAAGGGCCCGTTGCCTGTGATGTCGCGGATCATGTTGCGTGCTTGGAGGTAGTTACAACAGGGGGAGGGCAACGTACAACGAGGTGAGGACGTCGCGTCCAACGCCGGCGAGGCAGGCTGTACTAGTAGCGTGGGATCGGTGTTGCCATCGCGCGGCTGAAGATGACACACACCCTCATTAAACATCGGTATCAGATCCCCGTACTGAGGCTGCGACATAAACTCGACGATGGCGTGGATGTAGTCGAGCATGCACTGCCCGGTTGTGTATCCCAGGACGCCGCTGAGGGAGTTGATCTGTCGACTTTGTCAGAGTGTTTATAGACTGGGAAAGTGTGGGTAAACTGCACGGCCAAGAAGGGAGGGAGAGGTTGAGTGTGAGCTGGTGAATGGACAGAAACACAATTAGTCGCGGTTCTGTGAAAGGAAGAACGAAAGGAATACGTCCGCGCATGCACACCGAAAGTGCACGGGAAATGGCGAGGAGGAAGTGCTTCAAGCCTGTATACCCGTTGCATGTGGGAAGCGCCGTGGCAGCGGAACGCGGGCTCGTGCTCCAGATGGGGCAGCCGCCACTGGTCGCCGATGAGCTCGTTGGTCATGGTCGACTGCTCGCGCTTAGTGGATCCGGCTTGATGAAGTGAGGATAGGCCGAGGAAGGAGAGACTCCACTCACCAGTGTCGTCGTTTCGGAGCTTCAGGACAGCAGCGTAGGCAGCGTATGCGGAGGAGAGGGAGGAGGAAGACCAGCGCCAGTGGCGCACAGGGTACGAGACCGGCTGGGGTACATGAGGAAGGCGAGTGCGGGGGCGGGCGAGCGAGCGGAGAGGAACCGCAGAAGGCGGCAGCAGCGTAACCAAGACGCATCCGGGAATAATCACATCGGCGATAAGGGTGAGAAATATGCACCAGAAGCGAAATGGGATACATCATGGTAGAATGACGAACCGGAAGCCGCCAGTCTGACAGAGCTCGGCGCTCGATACTCCTGGATTATTGTCGAAGCCGGAAACGAATGACACATCGCCGTCGTAGTCCCTATGGCCGTGGAAGAGAGCCGGGGATGAGCGCAGCGGTCGCAGGGGCCGAGACGGAAATATACTTATGTGCGGGTGGGGAGCTAGGGGCTAGTTTTGATCGCAGTCGGATCAATGTCGGTGATTAAGATGACGTTATTAACGATACAGCCGCTCCGGTTGAAAAGGAAGTTGTTGGCACTTTTTCGTCTCAGAGGTTGGACTGCATCTCCAACACGAGTACTCCAGTGCATTGTCTACATGTCCCCGATTTTTCTTTTCTAGCTTTGAATAAGAGCCCAATATTGAATCTTCGCTGTCACTGCGAGATGAAAGATGGCTGTCATTGCCGAAGCGCCACTGTCAATCCTAGTATTAAGTACTGCACCCGAACAATACGGTGACCATGCAACACCCGCAAGTCCTCACTCTGGGCACCGCAGTTACTACCCTCCAGCTCATCAACAATGTGCTGCAGAATCGGCTGATCAACATTTCGAGTGGGACTGCAGCAGTTCTTTCGGGAGCCTGATATGGGAGTGTTGCTGTCAGCTGGCTGTCATCGTCCAAGCGCCACATCAATCTAAAGTTCGACATTAACGTAAGTGCTGGACGAGAACAATGACGCCCCGGATCTGCTGTCACAGCCTTCTGCCAATTTAAAGCACAACGTGGCCGTGTGTATTTCTCCCACCCTTCCTCTTGCACTTGTCTTCGCTCGAATACATTCTTCGCGCTACCACCCCTAAGTGTACTGCAGCAATATATCCTCTTCAGTCAGTCCTGTCTCCTATGTGAACTTTATGCTGGCTGATACGGTGCTGTTCTTCATACGTAAGATCCACACTTACTCAGAATGGACATGCCTCATCAACCCGGCGAACCCCACACAATTAAGTTCTATGGTACGAGATAAATTGATGAGGATACCAACCCCAGTATTCATTTTACCCAGGAGGCACAGGAGGCACTGGTGGAGTGGGAATTGGACAGGGACAGGGTGGCCAAGGAGGTGTTGGGCAGGGTCCCACTGTCAATTTTAATTATGGCAACAAGGAAGAAGAACGCGAAAAAATCATTGGCTGGCTTTCGCCAACGAATTTCTTTCTACGACAGGCAGATATTTCACAGCTGCGGGTAAAAGGAACTGGTGGATGGCTGCTTGCACATCCTCTCTTTAAAAAATGGCAATCTGGTTCTGGAAGCACCCTTTGGTGCCATGGGATTCGTATGCAATTTATTACCCTTATATGCTCCCCAGACTAACCAAGCTGAAATTTCCAGCTGGTGCTGGGAAAACAGTCCTTGTGTATGTCAATTCTCCACATTCAGTGGCCACCACTAATTATAACAATTCTAGATCAATGGTTGTGGATCATCTCAGTGCTACATTCAGAAACAACAAGGATATTGGTGTAGCTTGCATTTATTTGAACCACAACGAAGCCGACCAGCAACCACCACCCAAAATTTTGGCAGGTGTCTGGAGACAGCTTGTACTTGACAGGGACATTGGCTCTCTTGCAGAAAATTTATACAAGCAGCACCGGGGGAAGGGCACTGCACCGTCTCTGGAAGAAGTTGACAATGTGCTCAGCTCTAGCCTCAAGGAGTTTTCAAAGGTCTTCATTATTGCTGACGCTATTGATGAATATCCTGAGCTTCAACGGGAAATTCTACTCCAACATCTGGCAGCAATAGGGAACAATGTGCACTTGATGGTCACTTCTCGACCCCATGTTCCTACAGACCCTTCTCTTCTGAGTGTTGAAACTCTAGAGATTGAGGCAACACAAGAGGACATTCATACATATGTTGAAGCACAGATCAACTTGCCACGCTTGAGAAAGCATGTTCAGAAGCAACCGAAATTACGAGAAGACATTCATACAAAAATCAATACCCAAACTGTGAACGGAATGTAAGCACTGGTGAAATGCTGTCTCAAACCAGGTCTCAAACCAGCTAAAATGACTTTTAATCAGGTTCCTTCTTGCCAAACTTCACACTGAATCTCTCAGCACAAAAAATACAATCAAGGCTGTGCGAGAAGCACTGAAAGCCCTACCAAGCACTCTCCATGACAGCTACAATATTGCAATGCAGCGAATCAAAGACCAGAGTGGCGAAGACAGGACCACTGCTTACTCAACCATTACTTGGGTTGCAAATGCAAAGAGGCCATTGACAGTTGAAGAGTTACAAGTTGCTCTTGCTGTTGAATCTGGAACACAACAGCTGGATGAGGAGAATTTTTTGGACATCGAGAGGATTCTTGCTGTCTGTGCTGGGCTTGTCATTGTGGACAAAAAATCTTCTGTGGTGCGACTTGTTCACCACACCACACAGGAATATCTGGACAGCATTCAGGCCAAGGAGTTCCCAGATGCACAAACTGAGATAACATGTGCTCTGCTCACAGCTCTTGCCTTTGATGGATATCCAGATCAATCCTGGAGTCATTGGGGGGGGCACACCACCCCCGCTTGTTGAGTATTCTCAATATTGCCTTGCCCATGCTGCTGGGCAGCCTGAAGATCAGCTCAGAGAAAATATTCTGGTGTTTCTGAGTCAGGCCCCTAAGTGGAATAAAACAATGATGTGGGTATGGCACTCCCCACCATGGAATTACCCAGATTGGCCATCACAACCCTCCACATTGTGGATTGCTGCGGCTGCAAACCTTGGGAAAACCACAAAGTTTCTACTGGAGGGGGAGGGGCCACTTTTGCCCTACTATCCAGGAACAGAGATTATTGCAGCATCATACTATGGCCATCTTGATATCATTCAGTTGCTAGTGGAGAATGGGGCAGATGCAAATGCACAGAGTGAACAATATGTTTCTGCATTTTATGTAGCATTGGTCAAGGACCACCAAAAAATTGCGGAACTGCTCCTCAGCAACCTCAACAAGTGCATCTCCAAGCACAGAGATGCTATTCATCTGACTCCAGATGGTCATCCAGATGAGCTTCCCACCCTGAACAACTTTGTAAATTCTGTGCAAACTTCCACCTCACTCAGCAGCCTTGCTTCTGCGCTTTTAATGCGATTTGAGCAGACAGGTCAGCTGACAGCCTTGGAGGAATGCCCGGCTGTTCACCGACAAGCCTTGGAGGTGAGCCCTGGATCTCACCCCAACCCATGTGGCTCGCTCAGCAGCCTTGCAAATGCGCTTTTGATGCAATTTGAGCAGACAGGTCGGCTGGCAGACCTGGAGGAATCCATTGCTTTTCACCGACAAGCATTGGAGCTTTTGCCTGGATCTTGCTACCGATCCAGCTCACTCAACAACCTCGCACTTGGGCTTCGGATGCGATTTGAGCAGACAGGTCAGCTGGCAGACTTGGAGGAATCCATTGCTTTTCACCAACAAGCATTGGAGCTGAGAACTGGATCTCACCACTACCGATCCAGCTCACTCGACAACCTTGCAATTGTGCTTCGGATGCGATTTGAGCAGACAGGTCAGCTGGCAGACTTAGAGGAATCCATTGCTTTTCACCGACAAGCATTGGAGCTCTTGCCTGGATCTCACCCCAACCGATCCAGCTCACTCAACAATGTCGCACTTGCACATCGGATGCGATTTGAGCAGACAGGTCAGCTGGCAGACTTGGAGGAATCCATTGCTTTTCACCGACAAGCATTGGAGCTTTTGCCTGGATCTCACCCCAGCCGATCTAGCTCACTCAACAACCTCGCACTTGGGCTTCGGATGCGGTTTGAGCAGATAAGTCAGCTGGCAGACTTGGAGGAATCCATTGCTCTTCACCGACAAGCATTGGAACTTTTGCCTGGATCTCACTCCAACCGATCCAGCTCACTCAACAACCTTGCAAGTGCACTTGGGACACGATTTGAGCAGACAGGTCAGCTGGCAGACTTGAACGAATCCATTGCTTTTCACCGACAGGCATTGGAGCTGAGAACTGGATCTCACCCCAACCGATCGAGCTCACTCAACAACCTCGCAAATGCACTTTGTATGCTATTTGAGCAGACAGGTCAGCTGGCAGACTTAGAGGAATCCATTACTCTTCACCGACAAGCAATGGAGCTGAGAACTGGATCTCACCGCTACCGATTCAGCTCTCTCGACAGCCTTGCAAATGTGCTTAAGACGCGATTTGAGCAGACAGGTCAGCTGGCAGACTTGGAGGAATCCATTGATTTTCACCAACAAGCATTGGAGCTTTTGACTGGATCTCACCCCAACCGATCCAGCTCACTCAACAACCTCGCAAATGCGCTTCGGACGCGATTTGAGCAGACAGGTCAGCTGGCAGACTTGAACGAGTCCATTGCTTTTCACCGACAAGCATTGGAACTGAGAACTGTATCTCACCGCTACCGATCCAGCTCACTCGACAGCCTCGCACTTGTGCTTCGGATGCGATTTGAGCAGACAGGTCAGCTGGCAGACTTGGAGGAATCCATTGCTTTTCACCGACAAGCATTGGAGCTTTTGCCTGGATCTCACCCCAACCGATCCAGCTCACTCAACAACCTCGCACTTGGGCTTCGGATGCGATTTGGGCAGACAGGTCAGCTGGCAGACTTGGAGGACTCCATTGCTTTTCACCGACAAGCATTAGAGCTTTTGCCTGGATCTCACCCCAGCCGATCTAGCTCACTCAACAACCTCGCAAATGCCCTTCGGACGCGATTTGAGCAGACAGGTCAGCTGGCAGACTTGGAGGATTCCATTGCTTTTCACCAACAAGCATTGGAGCTTTTGCCTGGATCTCACCCCACCCGATCCAGCTCACTCAACAACCTCGCAAATGCGCTTCGGACGCGATTTGAGCAGACAGGTCAGCTGGCAGACTTGGAGGAATCCATTGCTTTTTACCAACAAGCATTGGAGCTTTTGCCTGGCTCTCACCCCAACCGATCCAGCTCACTTAACAACCTCGCAAATGCCCTTCGGATGCTATTTGAGCAGACAGGTCAGCTGGGAGACTTAGATGAATCCATTGCTTTTCACCGACAAGCATTGGAACTGAGAACTGGATCTCACCGCTCCCGATCCAGCTCACTCAACAATCTCGCACTTGCGCTTCAGATGCGATTTGAGCAGACAGGTCAGCTGGCAGACTTGGAGGAATCCATTGCTTTTTACCAACAAGCATTGGAGCTTCTGCCTGGATCTCACCCCAACCGATCCAGCTCACTCAACAACCTCACACTTGCACTTCGAAAACGATTTGAGCAGACAGGTCAGCTGGCAGACTTGGAGGAATCCACTACTTTTCACCGACAAGCATTAGGGGAAGTCAAAGCAGTCAGAGGGGACTAATTCTGACACCAATTCTAACAACTTCACTTCTGAACTCAATTGTGACCTCAGTTTCTCAACAATTCGAGTACCATGCATCATGTTAATTAGTGAAAATAAATAATATATCCCAGCACATTCAGCACGGATCTGCTCACCATCTGAATCCCGTCCTCCTTTGTGAGCATGTTTGTGAGTGCATATCGGTCGGGGCGCTATTTGTTTTTCAACCAAGACAGACGCTCGTGGGCCTGGCCAAGGTCTCGGAGGTCGCGCGCGAGCGCGTGCTCATTGCCTCGTGAGTTCATCATCTTCGTCGTTTCATCCCTCTTCCAGGCCCATCCCTCATCGCATGCAGGATCCGTCCATGGTGGCAGCTCATTCTCTTTATCGCACTGGTGACGATCTCAGACTCCACCCCGCCCTCGTCGAAATACGCGATCCTAAGTATCCTCATCGCGGATCCCGATTGTCAGTCCATCATTGTCTCCCTCTGCAGTTCCAACAGCGGGAGTGTGCGAACGCGCAGTTTGAGCACGTCGATTTTTAACATGATGGGGCAGTGAGTTTTATTCTTGAACTCAGTTCAATTTTCCTGGGCGGTGAGGCTGAGTGGATTTGATTAGACTCTCGAGTCTGGCGGCGGCCAATGTGTACCAGCCGGGGGACAAGCCGTACTACCATGGCGGGAACCGGGTGCTCATCGGCATCGTGGCCGTGGAGATTTTGCTGTTCATCTTCACGAAGATCTACTACATCAAGCGGAACGAGTGGAAGGAGCGCAAGTGGAGCGCAATGACGGTGGAGGAGCGCAAGGACTATCTCGCCAACTCGCTTGACCGGGGGAACAAGAGGTAAGCTCGTGCCTCGCGTGCGCGGCATTAGACTGATCGTTTGATTTCAGGCTGGATTTCCGGTTCTCGCACTAGTACTTGAGTTGGTAGGGAAATACGTATTTGTTGTTAGAGTTTCAATCCTGTACTCTGTGCAGTGCCCCAAGGACAGTTTATGAGATCATTGGCGGTAATTAAATTTGAAAAAACGTACCGATGATGAAATCCGAGCCGTTTTTTTGCCCCAAGACATCCTCGCCAGACAATCATCCTGTGGGACATTATGCGATGTTGGCACACCGTTCCGCGAAGATGGCCTCAGCCTCGAGCCAATAGTCGTGGAATCCATGGGTACCACGATTCCAGTTGGCCTTATACTCTGGCATAGGGAGCTGAACGAGTCGCGGGTCGGTAATGTGACGGACGGAAAGCGACGGGGCGTTATAACTGTTGTAACTGACCACGGGGTGTATCGACGATCGCGCAACAACCACACCAGAACCTCGAGCGACGCGTAACGCTGGACAGCGGCACGGCAGCCATGCTCCCCCACGCGATTCTCTGCGAACGATAGATGGGTGAGGCACAGAGGGTATGTAAGCGAAGACCACGAGTAATCAGACTGGATCCAGGGCATGAATTAACGAGTAGGATAATGAGCCCCAAGGTAGCCATGGCAATGTAAGTACACGATCAAGCGAGAGGCACATAAGCCGGACCAGTGGGTGGGACTGAGTCGAGAGTTACATTGGTTGGGCTGAGCTGATCGTTGAGTCAGTTCGGCTAGAAGGAAGTATGTACGAATCGAATCAAAGCGCACTTTGGTTCAGCTGGGCCCAGGGCGAAGTCTTGAGGTAAAAGCGGGATAGTAACAACGTTGAACTGATAGCCTAGTCAGTCCAGCGATGTCAGATATACAGCCGCAGATTTTCACATAGGTTCGGCTTGAGGATCCAAGCCAGAGCTAGTAGCCGGGCCACGAGGACGCACCTGCCGACAGATAGTCCCGGCGTTCCTGGGGGCTGATAAGCGGGCGAACGCTGAACGGGGGGGGGGCGGGAGGAAAATGAGAGCTGCAGAAGGAAGTTAGCAAGAGTTATTAGATAGAATATTATTATACATACCACACAACCGCGGCCCAGCGCATCACGATATTAATATACAGTGAGAGGTTTGGCCATGCTTTCGAATTGAGTTTCTGAAAGGTCATTCAGCAAGAGACGTTGAATGGAAGTGTAACGAAAGTAGCGTACCACGCAGCAAGAACAGATCGACTACAATTTAACCAAGCGGAAATTCGACGGCCCACCGAAATTCGACTCAATAGATTGAACTAAATGTTAGCCTCGAGCCAGGTTATTTCAACAGCACACCGCGGCACTTAAAATTACTGTCAACCACAAGTACTCCGAGCGTAGGTCGGAGCTTCCCAACAAGGCTCAAGTCAATCGACGGAACTGGAACGACAGGGCATTGAGGGACAGTTTTGAATAGGAACGAATTTCCGTAGCGAGATTTGAATCAGCTGCACAAACAAGTCAGAGTAAGATATCGATAACCTGCGTATATGTACACCGGGCGAAGACCGGGGAAGTGAATCAATCAGTACGAGCAGGGGAAAATTATAGTAAAGCGCGAGCGTACCGTCGCGCGCCAAAGATGCAGCGATCGTGTGGGGAGAGGCGAAGGGCGCGAAGGATGGGCGCTACATGATGGTGAGCACACAAAACAGATGAAGGCGCTGGATAACGTACCGCAGACAAAGAAAGGCTTGGGGCGGCGCTGAGAGTCGCGCTCGGGATGGATGATTAGTGGATAAAAGTCGGAAACCAACGTGGTTATGATAGCTAATAACCCACCGAAGCAAAGCAAAGATCTGCGGGTCTCCCGAGGCATTGGAGGAGATAGCGCTGGAGCGAGAGGTCACGACAAAGGGTCCCGGCCATCCCAGCGCCTTTGTGTCGTGGCGAGTCAGGATGGGCGCGGCGCCCGTATATCATGGATGACGTACGACGCAAGACACGGGGAAGTCGTTGTGAGCGCCTCAGAGCTGTTGTTGACAAGTGACAAGGAGTTGACGAGCGGCAAAACGCGGCTGGACGGCGCTACAGCCCGTCACCGCGGTCGAGACATGGAGAAAGCTGGAGAGAGGCAAGAGGAAATGCGTGCGTAATCATGCTCACTTTTTCTCGATTTGGATTTTGATTGACAGCCTGGGCTTACTCTCGGGCAAGGAGAAAGTACCGCTTTTCTTCTAAATGCGGTAATCGTGCGGTAATCGCGCGGCAATTTTTGCGAAAACCGCTGGCGTGTTGGGCGCCGCCCACCGTTAATGTCCGAACGCCGCGCCCTCCCCGTGAAAATATTGTGCGGGCAAAATTTAATCAATTATAATTGTACATGTACGTTGAAAATATTGGATTTTCGCATCAGTAACCATTGAATGTCGGACTGATCATAGTAGGCCCACGGCATATACTTCAAAAATGGCCTCTATTTCTCATCACAATGCGGACAGTTTTGTTCAAAAAAAACGCGAAGTCCCAGCCAAATCACTGACGGATGGGATAGCCGGGCCTGAAGTCCGATTCGCATGCGTACGGAATTGTGTTCGAGACTTTTCTTCCTTTCGGTCCCTTTCTCATAAATCCAGTCGCATGACCCGAGCCATGACGGAGGTCTATTTCAGGCTACGCTCATCCTCCAGACATCCTCCGTCATCGAATCGAGGCTAAGTCTTCTATATAAAACCATGATCTACGACATGAGGACACTGACGAAGATGGCAAAGTCCAAAGATGTGGACCCTGCTCTTTAGTGTATTAAAATGAACTTTGAACTCGCAGTGAGATTTCGCCAGAACCCATCAGGTCATGAACAACTCTGAATAGCTCGGAGTGTGTGAAAAACGACACCACGGCGGGACTATGTAGGAATGGAGCGAGTCGCGACTACTGGCTATTTGGAGTAGTACTGAAGCGGCATTCCAGCGTCACTCCAGCAAGACTCGAGCGGTACCTGAGCGGTGCTTAAGCGGGACACCAGCGGGAGTCGAGCGGGAGTCGAGCGGTACCGAGCGGTACTGAAGCGGAACTCGAGCGGTACTGAAGCGGGACCCAAGCGGTAGTAGCACAGCCACTCAATTCGTGAGCGGTACTCGCGGCAGCGGTACTTGTACCGCCATCACGGCTTGAGCGGGACTCCACATCAACCATCCGCAGGTGCTACTGCACCGCCGCACAGCACATTTCATGTCTTTTGTACGTTCTCTATACCGGCTCGGTACATTTACTGGTCCAGAAGACGGTCTGAGTCGGCTTTCAGAGTTTGCTGCGCTCGTTATTTACTCGCAAAGATCCTGAAGCACTTCCATACTACGATGATGAAGGTTCCGAGTGTCTTTTTCAATTTCTTAGCTTTGGTTCTAATTATTGTCGCCGACCCGCCAGGCAGACTTATCGGTCAAATTCTGCCGGCACCTCCGACACCCGATTCTAATGCAAACTTGCCTTATTACGACGATGAGGGTGAGATAATTGTTGGTATTTCAGTACTTTAGGTCTCAATTATGGCGCAGGAAATTTAATTGGGACTGTTATTCCGGACCCGTCAACGAAAAAGAAGGTTCCTGTTTCGCATTATGACGCTCATGGTAAAGTGAAAATAAAATTTCTTTGTGGCCGAGCTCAATATTTCATGTCAGGACGTCTGATCGGTGTCATTTACCTCGAATCCAATCCTCTTCTGCGTGTTTCGGGTCCCACTTCTCCGGTCAGGCTTGACCAGCCCAGGCCCGCCGAAACCGCCACCACTTCAAAACAATCCCAAGTCAATACTCCACTTCCAGCACAAAACAATTCAGCTCATCCACCCCGTGCTCAACCGCCCCCTGCTGTTGACAGTTCTTGGGATGGATGGCCGAACGGCTCATTCGTGCTCTTTTTGACACCCCAACAAATACGGAACACCAATTCTCTGGCCGTTCAATGGAGTTCTGAAGCTTTTGGCCATCAGAGTAAAGGAACACACCTCTCGGAAACCTGGCAGCGAAGCAGGGTTACGCAGCGTCGATGTCTGGGGGCTATCCAATGCTTTAATACGGTTTGTGGTGTTTGCAGCCCACCTGCGATACGTGGAATCCACATTGCGCAACAACTTGAAGAACGTTGTTTATGTGGGGCCATACTCGAACATCGGCAGTGCACAGTTCATTGGACTGTTCATATTTACAGTCAAGGTGCGAGATTTGAAAATTTTGGAGAACACTCGCATTCTCGTTTTTCGCATACACTTCCTGTACTTGCAAAAGAACGGCCACAATTTTTTGCCTTCGAAAACAAGCCTGTGGTGTCCCTCTCGGGGGACGAAGTTCTGGTGGACCTGAATGCCACTTCCCGGGTTCGGTTTGATGTTTCATCTTCTTCTATGGAATGTGAGTTGTTAATTTTACCCCGAGTTACGATCTCAAGCGGTTTAGATTCTGACCGAGATGAATCCCTCCTTGACGATGGTTCTGATGAAGTTACTCGGACTTCCTTGAGTGGTGACTCAACTATCACGTCTCCCAACGATCCGGAAGTTGCGGAGGATCCAAGTATTGTAGATTCTGATCAAAACTTGCACTCTGAAGAAGCTCTCGCAAATTTTCTCGTCGATGGTGAGTGCATATATATATTTGATTTTTTGTGCCGGATCATGAGATTTTCATTTTTCAGATACCTTCCCAGAACCCCTCTTTTTTCCGAGATCCTCTGCTTCTCCGAAAAGTAGTATTGTCATGGCGGACTTCGATGCAGCAGAAAGAGCCGAACTTGAAGCAGACCCAGAAGCAAACGAATATTAGAATTTAGATATGCAAAATTATTCATGATTTGCTGAGGCCACGATATCTCTAGAGTATAAATCGATGACACTTTACTGCAAAATAGAAGAGCATTGCAGCACGGCGTCGTATACTAGTGAGCTAATCCTTCCAAAAAAGGAAGTTGTCAATCGCCGCGGCATTTCTGACTTGTCCGGTCTGGGCGTGGGTGGCAGGCATCGTGGCTCCTTGTCTCTTACTCTCATCTTCCTCTTCCTGCCCCGCGTCTGATACTTCCAACCTACAACACGCGCCGGGCGCCATTGATTTCAAAACTTATCTATTCCAGATTACTGACTTTGTCAGTGCATCTCCTTGCGCCGGCGCATCGGACGCCCGTGTGACCATGTAAGTCAGCAAAATTATCAGATTCAAAGAATTGAAAGGGTTGAATGAACGCTTCAGATTTTCTGAGTTGGCTCAGCACAGTGACATAATATGATCACGCTCTGAAAATGTCAGGTAAAGTGATAGCATTGACTTACAGCTTGTAGAAAAATTGGACGGCTTCACAAATAGAACATATATTCTCATCCGATTCAATGTGTGTGCGTAGGTACAAAGTCTCGTCTTCGGTAACGTTCTCTGTGCCCCTCGTATCATTTCAATCTTCTGTGAGCGTTCCTTGAACAATTATTCTTCAATGGTGTCTGGAGTAATTTTAGCCGCAACTTCCGGGTTTGCATCCTTGCTGTGAACAGTTCCAGTTTGTGTCTGCACAGAGGCATCGGATTGGATTGAGCTATTTGTTAGCACGTGCCGAATTTTGGTCTTCGCGCATTGCTGCAGACACGACCTGCCACTCATTTGGCTTCCCGTATTTTCCTTATTCTTAATTCTTCTATAACTGTTCTCCTACTTGCCATGGTATTTGTATGTCTCCTTGGCTGTCGCACTATCCCCCGATTCAAATCTAATCTTCGTTTCTTAGGGATTCGTCCGGAAAGCCTATAATTTTATTTTTGAGCCATCCCTGCCGCAGTGTGAATGAAATTGTTCTTTCTTTTAATCCCGCATCTCACTTGTTACTTCGTAGACCATCTCTCAGACATAAATGCGGAACCGTTGCGAGACCAGTCGGGTACGTTTTGACAAACATAATCGGAGTGTATCTCCAGCTCATGTTGGAGCAGGAAATATTTTTGCATGGCAACGTCCTCGAGGGATGCCTACACTACGCGAAGACCATCGCAACTCAGTTGGTTCACGGTCACATCACTTGGATATCCCGGATTACCCCAGCCGCCATCGTGAAAATCCATTGTATTTGAACCAGCGCTATGAGCTGCCCCCCCGCCCTAGAAATCCATTCCGTGGCGCAGCATATGATGAATATGATGTTCCTGCACCGTCGTTCAGAAATGGAGAGGATTTGCCACGGCAAGAACAAGCCCCTCAGTATGTCAAGGCTCCGACTCGGCCACGTCCCCCTGGCCTTCCCCGGATACCGGTGCCCAACCCACTGAATGCCCTCCCTACACCTCCCCTACCATCTCCGACACATCATGCTCAAATGCACACACCGTCACAATCCAGTGCTATGGATGTCGATCTTGATTCGCAGACCATTGTCTGGGATGGATTTCCAGACGGCCATTTCTCTCATTTATTCACGTTGAAAGAGGCTCGAGAACTCGACAATCTCATGGTGCACTGGGCATTCACCGTTCTCGGTGGGAAACCAAATCAGTCGGCAACTTCGGAAACCTGGCAGGGTGGCAAAACCACACGTCGGCAATGCCTAGGGACGATTGAATGCAGTAACGACGACTGTCACATTATTATCCGGCCGCAATCAACCCTACCGCGCGTCAGTCAGCAGCTATCAAAGGATTGCCACTGCGGCGCATCCCTTTTCCACAAGACGTGCCCTGTAATTTCGACCTTGTACACGTTCAAGCACGGGATATATTACGTGAATGGGGGCAAGCACGAGCATGCACGGAGTACCCATAGGTTGCACCTGTCGCAAAAAGAACGTCACAACTTTGAGGAGATTGTTCACGCACATCCCCGCGATGGGCCGCTCAAGCTTCTCGTCGGTCTTCCAGGTGCCAATGGTCCAGGAAAGTCTGTGGCTGAAATCTCCCCTGTTTTAATTAATGCGGGGAAGATAAAGCATGAAAAAAGACGGGCTCTGGGGAAAGGAAACGGCAAGGGGCCGGATGGAGCGATTGCCGAATTTGCTGCATTTGAAAAGGCGCATCCTGGTTTCATCCGACAGTCATCGATTGGGGAAGTTACGGTGATCACAATGCAAACACCGTTCATGGCGGAGCTTCTGGTGAAGGACCATCACATCGAGAACGAGGCCGTCAATGGCGTTGTTTCTGATGCGACTCACTCCTATTTTGCCGATCCCAAAGCACTCCTCTTTATGAGCTCTATCTTTTCTGTATCGTCCAGGTACTGGGTTCCGGGACTGATCAGCTATTCCAATGGAGCGACAACCGCACATTACCGCCTTCATTTTCTTCAGCTGATTGTATCCGTGATCGAGGAATGCCGGAGACGGGGCATTGAATTCACGAACGATTACCTTTTCACGGGAAAACAGACGCGAACTAAATCTCTTGTAGATCCTGGATTTCAGCGAAGCGGAGCGGCTTGGTTTCATTCAAGCCTGGGTAGATTATTGGTCCGCTCAGCCCACGAACGAGAAAAGTCGGGAAGAGCTGTTCAACGAGGCCTCGGAGTTGCTGAAGGGCTGTGTACAGCACTTTCGAGCGCAGATTCACAGAGTCGGAAAGATCAGCGGTGTCGTCCATCCCGCTAAAGTTGACATCTTTAAAAATTATGCACGGCAGATGCTCGAGTTTGACAATCTGGTCGAATTCCTGTCGCATGCTGATCAGTTTATCGCTGAATTTCCCCTGGCCGAAAACTGGATCCGCTGGTGGATGCGGCCTAGCCATGCCACAATGCTCTTCAAATCTCACCGCGTCATGACCCCAGAATTGTGGAATTCTCTTCCTGATTCGACAAACCCCCAAGAAGCACAGCACTTCAAGCTCTACATGGGGGTGGGAAAGAACCACGCACTTCTTGCCGGACTGGAAGGCGTCAAAAAATTTATGGAGCATTATGAGCTGCTAGCAAGCGCCGAAAAGCGTGAGTGCATCAGTACCTTGGGCGGGAATTGCAATGATTAATCGGGTTTGGACTTAGACGGTACTCTAGTGCGCTATGGAAGGCAAGAGGAGTGGAAATATCAGAAGTCCCAGGGAGCATCGAAATCTTGGAATTTTTCATCGGGGTCTCGGGGTAGCGCCGGATTAAATGGCAAGACAGACAGCCGACCACCAGATACCAGCTCAAGCCTGTTACGAGCCCCGAAGCGAACACGCACCGTATCAGCGCTGAAGTACTTTGCTGGTTGCCCATGGGATAATATGTCCTGTTGGCTCGACACTTCGCTCCAGCTCTTCTGGGTGACAGCAGAGCGGGATTACGAATCGTCTCTCGAGCCCCTATTTCTCACCTTGCCACAAACATCATTCTTGTCGAAACTTGCCAACTCTATCCGCATACGATCGAGCATTGATACCACGAGCGGGACCGCATTCTTTGAAGGTGGCTGCAAATTGCTACGGATGCAAAGAGATGGCCTCAGAAGATTACTGGTGGAGTCAAAACAAACGACGGTGAAGTCAATGTCGAGCATGGAGCAAATGTTTGTAAGTACATTACAATTCTCCGGTTCAGGACCAATCTAATAGTTTCCTACTCAAAGACCTGGATGTACGATGTCTTCGCCGAAAATGATCCTGTTGTCGGGGGTCGACACGAGATCCATACCTTCTTTCGCGCATATACCTTTCCATTCAGAAGCTGTGTTGGGGTAGAGCCCCACTGGCAGACCTCCAATGTCGTTCTTCGATCGCAATTCTCCCTGATAACGCAGAATTCCAAATACTTTGCCGGTAACTTGCAAAACTGGTTCCAGGATATCACGCATATCCATTCTGGCCCTCATACACCGCTCAGGGCTTGCTGGTACCATGTTGACGGGGATACGGCATGTGAAGGGCAGGCCACCGTTCTGGACGTCATCAGTGGGCTCCCTATGATGCTGGTGCTTCATGTCAACCCGGGAGACGAAAATGAGTGGGATATTCCTCAGCAATTTTCTCCAATTCGTCAGCGTCCATCGGCGCTCAAGGCTGCCGGTGTGGTTTACGACCTTGTTGGTCACGGATATGTCAGCGCCGGAATGAAGCATTTCTGTGCTCGGTTTCTCTCGCAAGATGGGAAGAAGATGTACGACTACGATGGAATGAAACACGATGGTCACGCTGTCCCAAATAATGCAGCAATAAAGGGCTCACTCACAGGAAGTTTGTCCTCCATGACAGTTCCTACGGGGTTTAGGCTCGAGACCTTGGTATATCGTTTACGCGGAGGTATCGCAGCTCAGCGCGCATTCACCATGGAGCAGGTCACGCGGGCTCAGAAAATCGGACTGGAGTTTGAGGCATCTGTTACGACAATACCCTTGCGTCCAATTTTTACCCGTCCCAACACCCGAGTCGTAGAACGCCGAGACATGTTTTGGCTGCCCGAAGACTCGCCGAACACCCATGGACGTACCGACTACGTTGCCCTCCCTCCGCCAAAAACACCTTCGCCACGGAAGAAAGGAAAGCTACCAGCGCCATCTAGCCGTCCTGATTCTCCAAAATCGGCAGACTCCAGTCCTTCTCCTGCAGATGTCCTGACTGAGTTTGATGGTGTCGCGGCTCAGACCCCTTCCCCAATCCATAGAGGCCTCCCAGATGCCCCGCCTTCACCGTGGCGTATCAATTGTTTAGCATGTGGAAAGATTTCAGACTGTGCAACAGATGCCGACGGGAATACCATACAGTGCGATGCGTGCAAAGACTGGTCGCATCTTGTTTGCGTGGATGCGAAGGATCCTAATCTCGCCGTCGACAGTCTAGATGATCTCGAGTGGATATGCCCGGACTGTGTTTTGAGCACAGGAAGAACTTCCTGGAACCCAAACCTGTGAGTTGTGGCCTCGCGAATACATGAATGTACGGTGATTGAATTCATTCCCCAGGATCGGCCAATATATCATGCTTCAGACTCGGCCGAAAGGGATATATTATCCTGCGAAAGTTCTGGCCCGCGAGCAAGGTCACGTCAACGTGGAATGGTATGATGGAAATATCTATGGCAGAAACCAGAAACCGATGCAGAAGGGACCTTTCACAATAACCACTGTCATGTGTATGTCTGCTCATGGACCGGTAGCAGACAGGCTTTACACAAAGGTCTGTCACTTCGTTTATTAAAAGAGACAGCAGCCATTGACAGCCCCTGCCAGGATAACTGCGGTGAAATTAAATGGCCCTACAGACTCACCGATGACGCCGCAGACCACCACTCTTACACAAATCCAGAGATTACAAAAGCCTTTGCGGATGCTCAGGGCGCAATTGCTGATATCTGCCTCGGACATCTCGCACATCCGGCTTGGGATGACTACCAGGCTTGGATGCTCGCTGCACTAAAGCCTCCCAAAGCCAAACCTGGGGAACCACCGCGAAAACCCGTTAACCTTGCGCAACACTCGCAAAATTTTACCGGCACTTTCGATCTTGATATACTACCTGGGGACTACTCGCTGATGGATCCTCACCTCCACTTTGTTATTAAGCGCACTGCCAGTAGCGACGGATTGGGGGAGTCAGAAGAGTGGCGTCGATGCGTGATGGACCTTGCAATGCTCCTTTTCAAGCTCGTCATCCTCCGGGTATATCTTGGGCGGTCGTGGGGCGATGATGTGCAGATATATCATTTGGCACACCGTCTTAGTGCAAAGCAGCTAAAAAAGATCAAGCCCGATGATCCTTTTGCAGAGGCAAAGCACGGTTGCATTATTCGTCATTTGACTATTCCGGAACAGGTTTTGCTGGCAGCACAAGGTGTGAAGGGTACCCGCTCCTCGTCAATGTTTGCATCAGATTTCTGCAAGATCAAGAGGAAGCCGTCGAGGCAGGCTACAATAGATCCTGACTTTGTGCTGACAGTTGCTATCAGCACGAGCACATCGGCATACGTGTGGGCTGCACCTTCGTTAACAGGCATCTATCGAGAACGTTTGACTGTCGTTATACAACGGCCACGACCCCAGCCCCGTCTACGAGCTCAACCTGACGCTCCACTGGTCCCGTCCAATGTCGATGGTCCAGCAAGCATCCCCGCGAAGCGCAATAGAGAGGATGAGACAAAGTCGGGCGAAGATGAGGAGGAGGAGGAGGAGGATGCCAGGACAAAGATGGATGTGGACAATCCACCAGTGCCGCCTCGGAGGAGCAAGAGGAAACGGTCAAGGACTGAGGGTGGGACCGGTGAACAGACCTCTTAATTGTATACCCTATAGTACATTGCAAGTTATTACATGCTCAATCTAAATAAATCAAAGATACAGCACTACAATCAAGAGGACTCAGACGCGCAGTTGAGCGGCACTTGCGAGCGGTAGTTGTGCGTGCATTGTTGGCGGTACAAGCGATAGACCTGCGTCCCAGACTCATCAATAAGACATTTAATTGACGATGGGTGGACGCCCCGCTGCTCGCGCCTACCCCGTACGAAAGCTGTTTTTTGCCGCCTCTGCATGGAAGCATCATAGTCCCACAGCTACGCCTCCCTTCACCTTTGTCGCTTGTCCTCCGGATGTGTATACGTTCGCGGCGCGGGTGCTGAGATTGGGCGGCGTATAGTTGAGTTGCCTACGTGCACTTTTTGTGTCCCTCGAGCGACCTTTGGGGCAGCAAAAGTGTACATAGGCACTCTAAGAGTTCACCGTATGCTACAGGCGCGATGGAGGCGACGACGCCGGCGTGTTTAGGAATAACAGCGGAAATGGACAGCGGTTGGCCCCTAGCGATTCATTTCTCACCACCACGCCGTCTCCGGCGACATCCACTATGACGCCTTCTCCCCCGCCGACATCCACGCGTAGATATAGCCTCAAACGAAAAGGCTGTGTTAGGGACTTTATTCGAAAGGAATCGACGAAAAGTTGCGAGAGATATACTCACATTGTCGGGACGCCGAAGAGTCTACCGTGGGACTTCAGATTCAGTGTTTTCGTAGGCCTCAGAAAACACTAACGAGTGCGGTGCATCGGTAGTTCAAAGCAAGGGAAGGAAACTTTGAGCTTGAGTTGCGGGATGAGGCCATTGAAGTTGGCAATAGAAATAGCTCGCTCCGGAGTTGACCAGGGTCAGGGCGCAGTTCTACATATGGCGAGACTAAACAGAAGGCAAAGGAGGTGGAAATGGCATGGATTGAGCGGTATGGCGGTACATGAGCGGTATTGAGCGGGAGTGAGCGGTACCCAAAGCGGTAAAGCGGTGCACTAGCGGTACTTTATCCTAGACCCTTACTCTCGACGCCCGACACCCACTGTCCCGCCGCATGTGAAGCGCACCCGACGCCGACGTGTTCAGCCGTGCTCGCACACGTCAGCCCGCTCCAAGCCTCATCACGTACCCGTAAGGCTCCACCCGGCAAGTCCCGAGCGTCCTCGCTTTCAAGCACTGACACGCCAACGTCACTACAGGAGAGAGAAGAATGGGTACAGGCCTTCAAGTGCGTCGCCGACATTCCTTACCCCTATTATCTTTTTGTATCTGCCTGGGCCTGCACACCGATCCGGAAAAGGTCAAGCCACGGCCCTGCTACTCCACACACCCGCGCTGAGGCTGCTCCTGCAATCCGACGGCTCCTTGTGCACATCACTGTCGACTGCCGACCCCGCCACACCCGCTGCATGACTCAAGATCAAACTCTGCGGGCACGCAATGCCCGTACCAGCGCCGGCTTGCCGCGAATGTACGAGCGCGTCGGGTGCATGTGCCCGCACTCCTTCCCTCCCTTGCCCTTCCCTTTGCTGCACCCCTCCACACTTTCCCTTCTCATCTTCCCTTCCCATTCTTCGCTGTCACTCGTTCCTCTTACCTTTCTCCCCGCGCTGTCCCATATCGCCCCTCGCCACCAACCTATCGCCCAATCGCGTCGCTCAATCAACGCTCCCGCGCGCTCCGTCTACCCTGGTGTCCTGCCCGTGCAGACTCGCGCGTGGCCTTACTCTGTGAGCCCGGATCTGTCGGCAAGATGTGCGGCGCCCGCTGTACGTACTCTGCACAATCATCTCGCAACCTCCGGGCACACACAAGCCTTCCCCATCCTGTCTTTGTCCTCCACCCTCCGCCCTTTTCCTCCCGATTCCCACCTTGTGCTGCTTCACCCCGAACGTCTCCGCCGACTCACGGCCTCCGGAAATGACTACCACAAGACCCAAGCTCATCTGTGCGCCCCCCGCGCGCTACGCGACTGGTCGCGCTCCATGCACCCGCGCTTCACGCGATAGCCCCCGGGCTGATCCGGAACAGCACTGCGCGCCTGCCCGACACCTCCCGCAAGGCCATGCGCTTCGGATCCACCGACCCAGCGCGCAAAATACGACTGACTCCCGACTCCGACTACACACCTGCACCCGCCTCAATCCCGGCCTGCGATACGATTGCGCGCGCGGGACGCCACCTTCATCCATTCCTCTACTTCACTCTCCTCCTTTGTTCCCTCCCTCCCTCCCTTGCTCCTTCTTCGTTCGCTGCCCGTTCTTGCTCGCCTCCTCCCTCGTCCCGCTCGCCCCTTTCCTGCTGTACAGCCGCCTCGGACGCGCTGATCTCAAATGCGATGGCTCACGAACGTCTGCTCTGGCGTTGGCTCATCCCGAGTTCGGCTTCGACTCCACTTCTTCTCCTGTACATCCGTCCCTTCTCCAGCGCGCTCACTATCTCCACACCCTGCTCCTGCTTGTCTCCTCCCCATACCTCTGTCTCTTATACTTATACCTCTTCACCCGTATCCCGTGAGCCAGTAAATCCAGTGATTGAATGCAATCTATTTTCCTCTTACTTCACTTGCGGATGGAACGCGAGTCGGTATTGGATTGGACACGCACCGGGCCGTGTCTTACACCGGCAATCCAAAGCTTTCACCACAGCTTGCAACAAAAAAATCAAAAATCATTTCGAAAGAGTAAGTACCCCCGAAATTCCGCGTCCGAATCTGCCGCTGTTTCCAGGATCGAAGGGTATCAAGTGTATCACATAGGATCGCCTGCATTGGTCTCACTCGCCTTACTCGGGACGGCGGGGAAGGCGGCGATCGACCGGGAAGGCTGTCGGCCGTACCTGAGTCAGTGTATGCCGAAAGTGGCCGATTCCGCAGCGGCGCGGCATCTGTCCAGCTTCAGACTCCGCTAAGCGTGTGCCGAACGTCTTGTGCGCTGGCTCACTTGATTTGTTGCTGGGTCAATGTTCACGCGTCAAGGCTGTCGTTTGAATTTCACTTTTCCCAACTTTCAATTGTAAATTTCCTTGCACCTGTGGCGCTCGCTCAGGCGGAAGGAACCAGATTGGAAGACGGTTAAGTATGATGGAACCGGTCGAGCGTTCTCTTTCTTTCATTTATTCATTCCGTCTCATCTTTCATCAGCTCAAATGTCGCCTTCAGACTGCTAAGTTCGACGCCGGGATTCTGGTCGGTGAGAGTTCGGTGCATCCTTCATCGGTTACTCGAACCAGCCGCAACTCTCATTACCTGCATCAAACCAAGATCAAACCCGAACAGGCTCCTGTAAGGCGAACACCTCAGCACATTCACCTCATGATCTTCTTCCACCTACTATGGACCGCCAATTCAACTCGTCTTGACCTCGACGTCCAGGTTAGTAATAGTAACAGTCTGTCAGGTCATCCGGTTCAATGAATTGAACTGACTTTATTTAACCAGGTTACCTCATTCAGTTCAAATCCTCGCCCGAGCTGAACCTTCAACTTGCACACACCATGAACGTGCCAATGAAACTGATTCATTCCAGAAATTTACCCTTCCCGTAGGCTGAAACTCTGCGCGGCCTGACTTGAATTGTGTTAGAAGAGATGTGTCAGCCCGACAAGGCCACGTAGGTGGATGATGTGGAGGATACATGTAGCCGTTGAAGATTTTACCGGTGTTGTGCGTGGTAACCATTGTTCAACCGTAGAAACAATTGTCCAAATTAACCGTTCTTTAACGATTACCTCGGCGATTCTTTGTATCTGTTTGTGGTTTACTCCAATTGGCCCACGCCTCCCCCACTCTGACATTGCCTTAAAAGGCATATCTCATCTTATCTGCTCACGTGTGTGTTAGAAGTCGTACACCGGAGGGTAGGGTAGACACCAGATGGCAGTACAAAGACAAGAGAAATTGATGGGGTTTACATAATGACACGTGTATTTATCGGTCAAGACTGATCTACCCCAACACACCCCCACAGTTGAGACACCCCCAGAATGCCTACACTGAGAACTCCGCTTCCTGCTCTGAAAGTGTCAGCTGATGCATGGCATTCTGTATCTGCGAAGTCGGAGACTGCGGCTCCATCGCGGCGGTCGCGGCGGACTTCTTCTTCCCCTTCGAAGGCGTGGATGATGGGGTTGAGACGGCAGACACGACAATGGGAGTTGAGGGACAATCAACAGTCATCGCATTGGCTTGATTGTGCGACATGACGTGAGCGAGGAGTGCCGCACATTGCTTGACGGGATCGGCAGGAACCTCGAAGGCATCTGTGGTCGCGAGGAAACCCTCAAGTGTTTCCGAGTCCATCATGTCAAGGTTGAGCTCGGTTGGGAAATCCATCACGGCAGCAGCAAAATGTCCAGGACCGCCGAATGTGACACTAGCATAGTGCTCGTGGTTGGATTCATTGTCAGCCTCGGCACCATCATCACGTGCAAGGCTGGTGCGGTGGTCACGGATGATGCGGCGGTGAACATCGTCAGGCATTTTCGAGACGCAGTACTGCGCAAAATGACCGGGAAGACTGCATCGATAACAGACGTCGGTACGGTTTTTCAACTTCGTCCAATCGAAAGCTGAGCCGGGTGCCAAGTGCGAGTTCTGAGAGCGACATGATTGAGTGCGTGCAGCAAACACGGTGGGATCTACAGAATAATGACCCCCATGATTTGGTACAGGGAGCGATGCTGTAGGACAGGCAGCCAGGTGAGTGGCACGAACAGCCGAATCAGCCTTCTGGAGGACTGAGCTTTCCCAGTTGTTAATTGCCATGATCATGTCTGGGACGTCGCGAGGAGTGAGCTCGCTTTGCAGGACAGTGGTGATCGGCGCGTAGGCGACCGACATACCGCCCAGAATTTTGTCGTGGACCATGAACAGGGGGAGGGAGACAGCAATGAATGTGAGATTATGTTCCGCGGCAACAACAGCCTGCAGGAATTGATCGACGGGCTCCTGGAGGTCGTGTGTGATTTCGTTGAAGCGAGCCATGAGCGTTGAGCGGTTGGCGGCATCCGGAGTTGTGGAGAATGCGGCAGGCTGTGCCCAAAGAAGGCGACCGCTTCTCTGCACATTCGCGTTGTCAATCTTTGTTTTGACGTCCTGGTCCAATGCAAGATACAGGAGGCCATAGGCCTTGCTGTTTTTCGCGGTCCATTGACGAAATTGGACAATGCCAGTGGGAACTGGGATGTTGGGGTTGACAGTGTCCATGAGGTCTTCGGCCAGCATGAAGGCTTCAGCCTCGCCCTTCCAGCCCCGGTAGTTCTTGAGGCTGCATTTCGGATGTTGGTGTGTTTGGGCATGGTGTCCAAGTCGAATTACGGTGAAACACCGTAACAAGAGCGCGCGGCAATCTAGTGCTATTTTGCGATTTCCTAGGACCAGTATTTATACAATGGGAAAGCGCTAGCACTTCTGATGTGTTATTACTAGCACTCAGGACTCTGGCTAGGTGATATAAAGGAGAACTGGAGTGAGCCCAAGCTGCCGGTTGTAGCATCAGATACGACTAGTGTGACGCGCTAGTACGGTCTGAAGGCACAAACCATGGGGAAATAACCATAAGCCTACACAGTCAAGGTGCTAGCACCTAAGAAGCGAGACACAGGAGAGTGGAATTGCGAGGATGCTAGCTAAAGGTGCGAGTGGCGTGTCTGGGATCTGAAGGGTAGTAAACTATGCGCTAGCAGCCTTCAAGCAAGGGTGTTAGTATGCGGTACCCTACTAGTGATCGACCCGAGACCTGAAACACAGATGCGAGCACGTGACTGTCGCGATGCGGTTGCGAGTCACAAACAGAGACAAGTAGACAGTAGAGGAATAGCTAGCAGGCTATTGGTGTGGATGCGCGGGTCACCACATATGCAGTAACAGATAAATGTACTGCTAGCTGGTGCTCTGACTCATGCTAGATGACTCCAGGCGGCGGATTCAACTCCGCTTTGTCAGGATAGCGATTCCAGCAGCTGATGGCAAGCTGAGGGATCACTCACGATACCCATAAATGGACGCTAGCGGATCAGTGTGGCTGTTCTGCTTGGCATAGACCCATCATAAAACCAAACGGCAGTTGTTTCATTCAAGAGGCGTGCGATCTCCTTATCGCGGATATATTCCCACGGGGGACCCACCCCCCAAATAAGGCAAGTCTGAGTCAGCGGCATCCGCGCGGCCATCAACTCGCCACACACTTGCCACTAACCATCTATGCGTGCGTCGCGTTCCGCTTAACCCACCCGACCGGCGCATCTTCGCCAACTTGCAACAGAGCCAATGGAGAGTTGATCCCTCTGTACATACTGCACATACCCCATTGTCAAATAATACACGGTGGCGCTGCACGTCAAACTCACGTGCACAGATCAACTTCCATGATCCAGAGATCGCTCGCCTCTTGGTTTCATTGGCTGTTGTATCTATCACATCATTTTCACTCATTTATATTATTCATTCTGTTTATCACATGTACCATGGACCTCAGTAGTATAAAGGGAGCACAGAGCAGGCTAGAACCTGAGATTATTACACCCCGACTTTGTACGAAGTTGGTGCAGGTGGCCTCAGGTTGCTAGTGGAGATTGTACACACACTTCACAAGTAGTAGCTTTATTGGAATCAATACTGTTGACTCTGGACACGTCGAGATCTTAAGTTGAGGTTCTAAGTTGTTGGCTCGTGGAGTCTTCATGTATAAAACAAGGGTGTTCTCTTCGAGAACCAGCTAGCAGTTGCGCTCGCAGCTTTGCCTTCACCCCGATATACTTGTAGTGTGTTGGATCGCCTGCTAGGTGATTGTGTGTTGACTCGAGCCCACTAAGAAGAAGACGGACTAGGTGCCCCCACCTCTAGACCGATTGTAACTTGTCAGTTACTTCGCCTTCACCCCGATATTGACGGAAGCGCTGTCGTAGTGTGTTGGGTCGCTAGCTGGACACTTATAGTGTCTATTGCCAATACAAAGTGGAAACATTCCTGTTCTTGGTTAAGGAATAGGTCAGCGGCTTAAGGACTGCCTTGTCGCTTGAGGATTGAAGTCCCCTTGTTGTTAGCCTCAATAGTCTTTGGGTATCCCATTGCGAGGATTTTCACAAACCTACATACTCTGCCCTGGTGCCCTCGATCTAGCGATCCAGCCACCTTGTATCCAACCCATAAATCCCTGCCCATCCCAGGTGCTAGCGGTATTGTTGTTGGCAGCTGCGTAGTGCTAGCGTGTTGTTGAACAGCTTTGTTGAAGTCTAGCAGTCGAATTGTGTTTGTTACAAACCTGCTGGTCGCATACTACAGCCCGGACCCGAACTCACAAAGAGAAGCACTTACATCTTTGGAGGAATAGATTGTTGTAGTGGTGGTTTTGTGGTTGTTTTGTGCAAGCACGAATCTAAGCTATTTCTAGTCATATATCAAGTGCACCGTTTCAATGGGTCAAAAAATGTGTTGAGACAAAGACAAAGAGGCGAGTGGCACGTCACACAGAGTGGAGATGCTGATCATGACAGCATACAATGAAAAAGCAGACCAGTAATGACTTTTTAGGCAGTGGAGCTTAGGCTCATCACCTGTTAGAAGTCATACACCAGAGGGCAGGGTAGACACCAGATGGCGGTACAAAGACAAGAGAAATCGATGGGGTTTACATAATGACACGTGTATCTTATCGGTCAAGACTGATCTACTCCAACAGTGTGTCTCTACGTGCCGCTCTGGCCGTGCCTAGACACATCGCAAGCGGTTGCTGCAATTGGTTCCCTGGTGTGGTGGTTATGATGTGTGCTTTATACTTGATATTGATGGCTCAAGGGTTCAAACCTGAGCACACACATTTTTGCTTCTATTTTCGTGTTTTTTTCTTTCTCTACTGTCCAAGCCCCACACAGTGGGCCCTGCGGCGAGGGTGCTCCGCACAGCACGCCCAGTGGCGAGCGCTTGGAGGGTCCGCGGGGGTCTCCCCCACGCTGGATAATCCTCACTCCAAATAAGCATTAAATATTAAAATACACATACAAAAAAAAAAAATCAAGGCTCCACACAGTGGGCCCCCCATGGCGAGCGGTTGCACCATGCAGTGGGCCGCACGGCAAGCACCAGGGGAGTCGGAGGGGGTCTCCCCTGCACCAGATTCCAAAATATACTGAGAATAAGCTCAAAAACACGGAAAATTAGGAAAATTAAATTATTCCTTCACTTGGATATGCCATCAGGCAAAAGGAGGGGGGTCTGGGGGGGACACTGTTCCCCCCAGCAATAAATATGTCTCAAAACACCCTCCCACAACCGACTCTGACAGATGTGTCGCATAAACACGTGCTGGGAAAAGAGCACGTGACTGTCGGAGTGGAGGAGGCGAAGGGGCTTTGTTACTCTATTTAATCTTCATCCTTTCGTCTACCTCAGGTACCTAACCATACCTTATTCCTTTCCATGTCTGCGAGGCTGTCCAGAAACCCCATCCAGTTCAACAGCTGATATATGCGCATTTCTTGCTTGACAGCCTGTAAAGTTTCATGTTGGACTACGGACTGCGGCATCAGACATTGTTCTGTGTCTGACCTGCCCAAATCGGTGTGTTTTGGCTTCCCAGCCAGCTGCGATCATTGCACCACCGCCAGCGCTAATGTATCTCTTAAAAGAACCCTCTACATCAATATTTTTCTCTGTCTCTCTCCCCCATCATCGCTGCTGCAACCTGTTAGAGGTATTCTGGGGAGCGTGCTTGCGAGCTGCCGGGATGACTTCCATATTGGGTTTGACAGTCAGTATTTATGTCACGAATGTACTGTACAGTCCCTTACGTGTTTGTACCCGTACCATCACAAACACAATACTTTCTTATTTGTCGTACTGGGCTCTTACCGCACCTTGACCGGAGTCATCAAAACTCTGACACAACCATATCTCTACTACCCTGCTGCCGTGGTGGCAACGACATTCTCACCCCAACCTTCAAGTTATCTGGAGCCTTTGCATCGATATCAAGGACCTCAAGTTTACTGCTGCAAGACCTCCTCAAAGAATGTGTCTCCTCGGACTTTGGCCATCATCTTCTGGCCCTACCACCAAATTTTGACAACAAAGGTGGTCAATACTCAGTCATACTGCGAATCTTGGTCCACACTCTGAGGCCATCCTGAACTTCAAAGCTGCGCTTCAACAGGATCCTGAAACTTGAGGGTTGTCTCACCGTCGTTTTTGCAAGACCGTATGCAGGAACTTACCCTCTTTGTCCCTAGCTCTCTACTTAGCTCACAGTTATCAGGCTCCATTCATCTCGCCCCCCAGGTCACCAGAATGGACCATGATCTGCACATTCACTAACAGCACGCATTTCAACTATCCTCTGTTGTCCCTGTGCCGATTGATGTCCATTGGCCGAACAGGCTCCCGTGTTTTGTCCCGAAACACTGTGCATGAACGTGCATCGTTCTTGTTTCCCTCAATATTTCGCTGAACTGCTCACAGTTCCCCACCTATTTCCTCCGCCCCCCCGATAGATATATCGCTGATGGCCAGTGAATTTTTGCATTTTCTTGTTGCTCCGTCACTCACCTTCATTGTTTCTGTTTCTAGCACCACGGATTCAAGCTGCCACCCGACCAGGACAAGGGAATACTTTAAGTTCTTTAAACCTTCAATGGTAAGCCATTGAAGCGCGGTTACTATACTGGTTTGGACACCATTGACCTATCCCTTGCAGACTTGAGCCTCGCATGATATGTTCAACGTGGTCCGATCTCTGCTTCAATTCAACACTTTTGTTCAAAAGTCTGTATTCTGAGTAATACTGTTACTTTACAGCAATTGGCAGTACCGAAGGCGCGGATCAAAATCTTTCTGTTTTGGGATGTTTCCAAAGAATCCCCGGTATCTCAGTGAGTTCTGCACCGATTCACATGAAACCTATATAGAAGTATTCAACCAATCTATGTAGGTCATAGTCTGGGGAAATTTAAGGAAGCGAGGTGTGAGATTTAAACGCTTCCCGATCGGGAAGGTGGCGTGGCGAACTGTTTAAATCTTACGGTTGAAAATGAACTGTTTCGCTCTCACTTGTCTGAGATGTGCTATGCCGACTCGTGCTTACTCATATTCCTATTGGACCAGCAAGTCTTCTTCCAGCCATCATGCCAGCTCCTCGCCGCAGCTCACGCAAGACAGCGGCTGCCAGTGTGCCGCCTCGCAGGGCCACATCTACTCGGGCTACTGTCAAAAGTCCCAAGCCCAAGGCAGCAAAAAAATCGGCCAAGAAAGCCCCGGTGCCGACAACGTCCTCATCCACCGCCCACCCCTCTGCCTCGTCACTCCTCAGTAACAGCCAGCAAACCACTGATGCCTGGTACAAGTCCCCACGCACAAAGAAGGGTTATGCAAGCTATGTCAAGAGCGGTAAAGCCTGGCTGGTGGATTGGACCGCTGACGGCCACCTCGACAATGAGATCTCATCCGACGCATTTGATGTTATCACGGCGCAGACTCCCCTGGCCTTGAGGGCTCTCACGGCATACAAATGCAAGCATCTCGAGCGTGGTTTCGCATCCGCGGAAGGCCTTCGCTCTGCTTTCAAGGATTACTTTGAACGGTACGTCGCAGCGCGCTCAATGTAATGTCCTGTTTGAATAATAACAATGCCTTGTGTAGGGTTCGTGGCTGCCAAGGCGAGGTCTGGAAGTAGATTGCCCAAGCCGAAAAATGGGAGGGTAATCCCGTCTTTGAGCCCGGATTCAAGGTGTACTACGAATCCCTGAAAAATCGCCACAATCGGACGAGTACAGCGACACAGGCACTTCCCATGCTACCATCCGATCTCAAGACTATCATGGAGTACCTGGATAGTCCTGAGGCGATAAAGTACTTCACAGTTACCCAGCGCCTCTATTTCAAGGCCTTTGTGACGACCGCCTTTACCCTCTGGACTCGGTTCGCCTTATCCCCTCCCTCATGTTCATTCCACTGATTTTCCCCACTGCAGCAATGACGAGCTCATTACTCTCCAGTTCAAGGACATCAAGCTTGGGCTGCGTTCGAACACGGGCATTCCATACCACGAATTCTCGCTCGTCTTTCGGAAAACCAACAAGGACCCTACGAAAGGTAAGCTCTTCTCGTACTGCAGGAAGGATGCTATCTGACGCTATAAAGTTCAAAAATACAAGGTCCAAGTAGATCTTGTCCACCCGGAGATCGATTGTTACACGCACATCCACGCCTGGAAATCGCACATGGAGGGGCTCTTAGGACGTCCACTTCGGGGGACCGACTACGTGTTTCCGGCCATCGCATCCACCGGGAAACTCAAATTCGGGGAACCAACGAGTCGATCCGCATTCGAAACATTGCTGGAGGCCGTGGTTGAGAAGTCGGACGTCATGCAGGGCCGTAATGGCAAGTTCACTACCCACTGCTTCCGCCGTGGAGGCGCTCAGTATCGCTTCCTGTGGGCGGAGCGCAAGTGGAGCCTGAAAGCCGTGAAGTGGTGGGGAGGCTGGTCGTCGAATGAGAACGTACGTCCTTGCTGGGTTCAAGTTAGTTTGGCAAGTTCCTGATATCGTTCAAGGTCGGAACCCTCATGCGCTACCTGCTTGACGAGTTAATGGCGTACGAGGAGGGCTTCTCCCATATAATGATGGACGACAGGGCCCCAGACCGCCACGAAACATTTATGGGGGAGGATCCGTCTGCGCCGCTGTGCAGGGCGGACCTTTCAAAATTCGAAGTGGCTATCTTGGCTAAGCTCCAAGGCGTCGTAGAGAAGGCCGCAACACCTGGTATTTCATTTCTCAACTTCTACTTCACCATATCTAACGGCGAACTCATAGCTGGTCCGACAATCACCACGCCGGCAAATTTCAGCATCACAACTCATCCCGCTCCCGTCGCATCACACCTTGCTCCGGTTTTGCGCTCACAATCACCCGAAGAACCCGTTCAAAACATTCCTCAACCAACTCGCATCCCAGAAACGAACACATTGGACGATGCTCTTCATTATTGGGAGCACGGATGTCCTGAAAAAGGTCTTGACATTCCTTTAAAGAAATGGTCGGAGCAGTTCAAGCCTTCGGACTATGCAAAGGAGGCGGTCAAGCTTGGGAGTATTCGTTTTGTCTGTGAGGAGTTCCATCAACACTGTGGTGCCGACTTCATCGTGTTCGAGGCGAAGTATCCAGGTTTGCGAAAGAAGTTTACGATGTTGATGAAGGCGGTTAGGGCGCAGAGGAAGATACGCGGGGACACGAAATCACGGAATCGACGCAAGCAGTGTAGCCACAGTAGAGATGAATTAATTTGGTCACCTTTTTCTCTTCTCTGAATGGTACAAAATGCGCACTCCAAGCCGCTCTCAGTACCCAGTTGGGGCCAACTGTTGGAATCATACAGGTAACAGGTGCCGCCGAAACACAGTCAGTTGCAACTGGGAAAATCCCACACTTCATTTGGTGCTTAAATCTGCCCCAACTATGTAGCTACTCAGAGGTGACTATGTTGAAATTTAACGGAGATTTAGGCTAGATTTAAGCTCCCCAAAATATTCATTTTTGCACCGTTCACCACGCAAACTTGGGCATAATTTACCTAATATGCTGTAGTCTCTATTGCATTTGACAGAAGGTGAAGCAACCAGTGTTTCTGCCACAGCAGTCGTTAATTGCCATTGAAAGGGGTGTGTTGATTTTGCAACCTACTGGTTCTTCAGATTCATTAGAACAGTAGCGCTTCATGCCAACTTCGGATTCACCACGTAGATGACTACAACAATATCTACTTTCTTGCTAAACCACTTCTTGAATAAACTCCAGTAATATGACTATTTGATGTCGCAGTGAAACAGCGCAATGAGATCCCCCAAGCCCAGGACAACCTCAAGACCAATTATTAAGGAGTATACTGGATGTCTAGAGTAGCTGCAATTATTCTCAGCGATTTTGCTCCGCAGGTGGCACAATGGCACTCCCACTCTACCCCGCATTAAATAATCCCAACACCGCATCAAGGAAAGGGAGCACTACTCTCAGCACTTCAACACATCGAACTTCACTTCCTGAAATTGAGACCCATCATGGCTTTATACTGTACCAATTGAACGCGTGAACAGTGGTTCTGGCACATTGTGGCTTTTCGCTGCAGAGCTCACACGGTTGCAAACCTGTATTTTAATGCAGTCAAGCCCCAACAGTATGATTTTAACACCTGCGGCTGTATTTCAACCACAGGTGCATACTGACTGTGGACTCATACAGTTGGGAAATTATGCACTTCGGAACTGCGGCATGTACGCAGTTGGGTCTCAACTGCGAGGCTTGAACACTTAGTGCCGTGTTTTGAGCACGAGTGAACCTGTTGTATATATATGCACTTGGGTCTTGACTGTGCGGCCTGCACCAAGCTGGATTGGGGTTAGGTGGGAATTATTAACTGGAAGGCAGACTGAATGTGTTAACCGTGCTTTGAGCGCAGGTCCGTGGAGGCCACACAGTCGGGGACCTGCATTCCCATGCAGTTGGTCCCAACAGTAAAGGTTGAACATCTGTGACTGTGTTTGATCTCGGTTGGGAACTGTTGCATGTACGCAGTTGAATCCAACTGCAACATGTGGACACCTCTATTCATACTGTGGAATTGAACACCCAGGAACTGTTGTCTGTATGCAATTGGACCTCAACTGTAAGACTTGAACATTTGCAGCTGTGTTTCGACCACGGCTGCAAGGGGAAATTTTCCGCATGAAGCTGAGCGAGTTCTAGGAGTGACTGGCATCCATATGAGCTTATCCGTGCCACACAAACTGTATAGCTACCGCATATTTTACAAAGTCGAGTTCTTGGTTATGTCACTGGCTGATTGTCAATACACAGCCACTATTGACCATTTTAGGTCACGTGAATCTGAAATGAGCGCAGAATGTTCATCTTGTTTGGCATGATACAGATTACAGGGGGATCTGAAATTTTGTGCAAGTACTCTTGCATATGCAAAAAAGATTTCCAGTTTCAAAATTGATGAGTTAAGGCCCATAAAAGCAGGTAATTGGCTGATTTTGTTGACTCGAGTTTTTCCGACTAAACCTGATAGATCCACATTTTTTCGCCCCAAAAGGATGCATGGGCATTCGAAAACCATTATTTAAGGGAACTGCACGCTCTAGACAATGTGACACAGCTTAACCCCTTGTTAATAAAATGTTTAACTGAATTTTTTGACATTGGAACCGTGAGTTGTTTGCATTGTGGAACGGTCAAGTACACAAACTCTACTAGTCGTACTTCTCATCCCAGAGCTTCATTTTCTGCTTGAACATGGTCATATGCTGCCGGAGGGAGGCGGCAATGTCGTCCGCATCTTCGGCATCGGCATGCATCGTCAGCTGTTTCAGCGCCCAATGTACAGTGAGCTCCAAGCGTTCGTACTCCGGCCTCAGCAAAGTGTCGACCTCGTGGCCTGAGGCGACTTGGATTGCACCCGCAATCAACTTGAGAGTGTCAGGGTTGAGGGCGAGGCGGCTACTTTTAATATCATCGGCGCCGCGTTGCGGAATACCTTCCATTTCGGCGGTGACTTTGATCATCCAAAGCTCTAGGGCGGCCCCTCGAAGAGGGCATTTGCACGTGGTCAAGAACGGACCGTCGGTCAGCGGGGGGTTGGGTTTGTCAAGAGCCTTGCCCCGCAGGTCTTCACAACTGACACATTTTTCACGGCCAGCCTACGCTGATAAACAAGCAAGCAGTGGAAGAGAAATAGGGACGCACTCGATTTTTTAAGATTGCCGCAACGGTGTCCATGCCCGCCTCAACGCACCCAGGGTCAGCTTTTGGGTCCTTCCGCGCAGTTGTTATCATGGTCGGTGTCATAATTTGTCGCTTGCCCCCAATCATGATTTCAGCGGCCGGTGCGTCATCATCGTTCGAGGCGGAAGCTGCAGACTTGGAGGTTAACGTTGGACAGAAAGACAAGATGAATTGACACCTTTTTTCGTCGCAGCAGTGGCCAGAGGAGCCGGCATGAAGTCCGACGCAATAAGCCAATCACGGAGTGCGATCACATCCGAGATTTGAACTAGGCCCCCGGCGGTGTGCTCGACACCCCACTTGAGCTGTTCAGAGGAAAGGTTGGCCTGTGCGGCGACTACTCCCACAGCATCCATGATATCAGTGGCCGCCTCAAACAACCCTTCAAGCTCTTCAGCATTGTTGGAAGGGTCTGCGGCTCGGATTGCGCGCGCGTGGTGATCCCACATCTTCGTAAACTTCGTGGTCATACGGCTGGTAATCGCGGGTGTAACCAAATCCATCGGATCGACCTCGACTGTGAATTTTGGCTCAATGTATCGAAGACGAAACAGGAGAATAGGACGAACTGATTTTTCGATGTGTCGCTCCACGAGGTCTCTTTGCCGGGGGCATGTCGGAGCTCTCGTTCCTAAGGGCAGGGTCGATGGGAACGTCTGGAAACAACGGTGAGTTTGTTGATCATCTTGGGCAAAAATGACAGTTAAAGGGTTGAAAATCGACGCTCCCAAGCGTTTGAAATGGGCACTTTGGAGCATAGTGTTCGGGGCGAACAATACGTGCTGGAGTGAATCCACAGTTCGTGTAACATCCGAAGTGTTGCCAGAGCACACCTCGGCCAGAGTGCTTACCCCGCACAGCGATGAACTGCGTGGATTCAGCAGTCCACGCGTAGTGTTCACAACCCACACCCCATCCAGACCGCGGGATGAGAGCGCTTTCCAACTGCGCCAATCAAACAGTTCAAACGAACTGTCTGGTGTGAACAGTGGGCAAGTGCGCCCGTTGCACACAAGAGGTGGAAAACTGACGCACCTTTCTGCATGGCAGCAGCCGCATTAGCCCTGGGGCGCTCTGGGCATTGTTGAGATGGTCAATGAGTAAGAATATATATTTGGGGGACGAACTAGGGGAAATGGGGACAGGGCCATCAGCGGGGGAATGGGGTCATTTGGGGACCCTTGCATAGTCCGCGCAGTCGGGTCCATAATGGCTGCACAACTGTATGTGAATTCTAGACTGGCGGAAACACCTTCTGACGTACATTGACCCAGGATTCTACGGCATTCGGCAATGCGGGCTTCCAAATTCTTCTTGGCTAGCCCTACCAAGCATTGGTTACACTGCATTTCGAGTCTGAAAGCAGGGAAGACTCACTGGCAGCCGGTTTTTTCCTCGCTTCGGACGATGGTTGTACAAGTAACTTATGTAAACTAACTTGCCCTGCCACAAGTAACTTGTAGCTAACTTGTGGCGGGGCAAGTTAAATTTACCCGCACCGTTCCGCATAAGTACAAGTTCCGCACAAATAAGTTAACTTAAGTTCAGCACAGGTAAAATAAGTTAATTACATGTTAACTAGCGGTTCGCGGCCGGCTTCGCCGGGCCGCTCTCCGCTGGGCTAACAGCAGACATTAACGTAAAAGGAGATTGCCGGCGGAGTTTAAAGGCTTCGGACAGCGTAATTTTATAAAGAGGAAGATGTTCACAGGCTCTGTTGCGCTGTTTCGTGCCACTCGGGTGCGTGATTTCACCATAAATATGAGTTTCAAACATGTTCATTGTGCCTGGTCTGGATCTGAATCACCGTTTGAATAACCAAGTGCAGTGGAGGTGAGTTGAAATACTGTGGTCTGTTGACCTTGCACTGAACCATTGCGTGGCTGGCAGTCACCTGGCTGGGCTCTACAACATCGAACGACTTGGATAAACCACAAGAGAAGCTTCACAAATGACTGGGAGACAAAGGTTCAGGCAGGGAAATGGAACTTGATGTTCAACAGTTCGGTGCCATGGATGGCCTTGATGAACATTGTCCCACAGTCATGGTTGATGCCAGGGTTGTTCAGCGAAGCACTCGTTCACTTACACAAGGCTGGGGGACCTAGGGGCATTATTTGATTGCTAGCTAGCTTCTCAATACCTCAAAACTGTTTGGTAAAGTAGATTCTAAGTACTTCCTTAGACTTGACTTGGTTTAACTTGAAGAAACCGGTGAACCTGGCGGTAACTGATGCCATCTGATGGCATAAGTTAGTTTGCTCATGTTAACTTCGTCTAACTTGGCCCAGAATTTAGCTTGAGTTAGCTCAAGTTAACTTAAGTTAACTTGGACTACTTCAGGAAGCTTGTCACTTTGGAGTGTATGAAGAGGACTGGGTGTTAAACTTGGAGAAACCGGTGAACTTGGGGGTAACTGATGCCATCTGATGGCATAAGTTAGTTTGCTCGTGTTAACTTGGTCTAACTTGGCCCGGAAGTTAGCTTAAGTTAGCTCAAGTTAAATTAAGTCAGCTTGGGCTACCTTCAGTTAACTTGTTACCTTGGAGTTAGTGAAGAGAACTGGATTGTTTAACTTGGAGAAACAGGTGAGCTTGGGGGTAACTGATGCCATCTGATGGCATAAGTTAGTTTGCTTGTGTTAGCTTCGTCTAACTTGGCCCGCAAGTTAGCTCAAGTTAGTTCAAGTTAACTTAAGTCAGCTTGGGCTACCTTCAGTTAACTTGTTACCTTGGAGTTAATGAAGAGAACTGTATTGTTTAACTTGGAGAAACAGGTGAATGGGCAGTAGCTGATCATCTGATGGCATAAGTTAATTTGTTCGTGTTACTTGTTACTTTGATCTAACTTGGCGGGCAAGTTAGTGTCAAGTTGCTTGCAGTTAATTCACTTGGGGGGAGGTTGATGCTTTGCACGGCATAACTCGTACTTTAAGCTTTTTTCTTCTTATGAAACACCCGAATTTCTTATAATTCAAGTTTCTGGATTTCGCCCAAGTCGCCTAAATAAATTGCACGTACCAAGGATTGGGCGGCTACTTTACTTTTTCTTGGCCACAACCTGAACCGGTAGCATGAAATGGCCCTATTGAGGATGGAATCTCGGAATTCTATCACATTCGAATCAATAGCGGTATTTAACATCCGTATCATGTTTTGCCTATGCTGCGCCTAAAATAAAATCGTACCAAGGATTGGATAGCTACTTTACTTTTTGCTGATGACAGCCCGAACCAGTAGCATGAAGTAGCCCTAGTGCATATTTAATCTCGGGATTCCATCACATCCGAATCAATAGCGGTCACATTCAACATCCACATCCTGTTTTTCTTGTGCCCCGCCTAAATTAAAGTTGTTAGTGTCAAGTTGCTTGCAGTTAATTCACTCACAGATTTGTGCAGCATTTTGAATTTTTGTTGGCTTTCATAGTATGTATGTAGTGGATGTAAGGATAGTGGGCCAGGTATATATGAGTAACCAAGATTATGTTAGATGTGCGACAAAAAGCCCAAGATGGAGAGGAAAGTCATTGTGCACGGAAACAAGAGGAGCTAGATTAATACAGCAGGGATGGAAGCGATAATGAGTAACAAGACATGCCTTCGCCATGTTCCAGCAAAAGAGTTTGGATACACAACTAAGATTTCAGTATATGTAACATTCATTGTCGTTGATTCACCGGGCCACAATCGAACTTGGGCACAGTCTCGGTGTCAACTTCTGGAGAGTGCGGTGTTGGTGCAGTGTAAAGTTGACCATGTGAGAATGCTGGCCGAGTGAGATCCATGCCGAGCATGTCCAATGTCAATCCTTGGCAGCTGTTGAAAGTGGTAGCATACGCAGGTAAGCAATGTGTGGCCCAAGGAATGACTTCTAGTGAAAGCGATCCTGGGTATGAGTTCTCTACATCATCCAGCTGAATAATGCCGCCTGAAATGCCCTTGTGTAGTTGGACTGTGATCAGTCACGAGTCCAGGACCAAATATTGAGCATACCAGACATACTCATTGAGTTAGGTTGACCCGTGGAGCTGTTGGATAGGTGGTCAGTAATACTCTATGTTAGGGGATCCGGTCTTACAAATGTGTATTGTTTGCTTACATGGAAGATAGATTGGGTTTGAAATGGTTTCCCGGAAGATTTAGAGATAAGACAGGTAGGCGACCCGCCAAGTTAGTACAAGTTGATTTTGCAGCCCGTGGGAAAACTTAAGTTAACTTGCGGCACGCCTGCCGAAAGGGGCAAGTTCCGCACAAGTTACTTTTCATAAGTTACTTTTTACGGACTCTATTTCAGTGAGTGCAGCCTAGAAAGGGAAACTGAGGGGAGATACTCCAGCTGATCAGCCGTGTATTACAAGGAGGATTGTATGGCAACGAACCCAGCGATGACTGAGGTTGAAATTGTGCCAATAAATGGAAGCCTACGAGCTACGGTTTATTAGAATTCGAAGTTGATGGTGAACATGTTCCGAGTGCCGAAGGTCTTCACAGTGCTCGTTCACTCAGGGCCATTGCCTCGGAGCTGAAAAAAGAGGAGAGGGGGATCTGGCTGAGTTTTAATTAGTTAGTGTAGCGCCGAAGGCAACGGAATTATAATCCACGGAGAATAACCACAAAGATCGATGATGGGCAACCCTTCTATGATAGATCAAAGAAGCCGTCAATCTAACCTGGAATTTAAATGGACCGGCGTAGTTCAGTTCAGTCAAAATGGGAGCGGCAGATTGGAATACGATACATGAATCAACCTCGGAGTAACAAGCCATTGAGGCCATGGCAGATCCATGAACCGAAGGAGATTGTGTTCGAGAACTTGAATTCGAATCGGACCATGCCTATCTGCCAGCCAGTTTCAATAGCAGAGATGCATTAGAGAGTGAAAAAAAGACGCCGAACGATGGTTGACAAGCAATCCACGACAGTCATGGTTCTGCTTGACTGCGTAAATGAAGAGGAATCCAATCAACTGAAACGCACGTGTCCACACGTGCATTCAACGGAAAGAAATGGATCAGACGTAGGATTCGAGGCAAGCCCGCACCGCAGGCCGGTATATAGTATCGATAATAAGCCATATTTTTCTCCCTTATGTGGAAATGGTGGTTCTGTGGGCCGGTAAGGAAATTGATCATTGCGAATGATATGGCGAGGCTACTCTGTCACCATATATGGTGTGCATTGTGTAATCTTTGGGTGCATGCCGGTGCATGCGGCTGCGGACTTCTGAGGCAAAGATAATGGTGTCAAATCATGGAAAAGAGTGCAGAATTGAGTGAGATAAGGGTGATATACAGAAACAGTCACTTTTTGGAAAAAAAATTGCAGTAAGCTCTTTTGAAACGTGTCTCCCCTCCCGCGGCAACTCGGAGTTCCGCCCACCTTGGCTGAACTCCGCTGCTGTATCGTAACCTCTCATGGAACAACATCAAAGGAAGCGAACGTGCAGCGGACCTTATCCTGATCGCGGATCAGGGGGATCAGAATGTTGAAGTCTATTTGAGAAATCTCGAAGCACACAAAAGGCAAAATCGTGATTCAAGATAACGCCTCATTTATTATGTAAAGTTCGGGTGTTGAAACAGATTGGGACCATCGTGGAGATCTGCGCACGGATATGGGAAAGTTGCACAACCGGCAAGTTAGCCCGATTTGTCCATGAATGTGATGTACGATTCAGTTCACGTCTGCGCTAAAATTCTTGAACGTGTCTTCCCACCATCTTGTCCAGAAGAAGCCCAATTAGTCTCAAACGACAAGAGCGGCCATAGCCCCCAAACCAAGCAGTCCGAGCACGGCCGCCATTGCCCTCATCGCCCCACCGGTGGACGTTGTAGATGCCGAAGCTGCCGCTGCCGAGGGCCCCGCCGAGCTCCCACTCCTAGACCCCCCACTGCTCGCGACACCGTTCCCATCATCATCCCTCGTAGTGGTTGCTGTAGGCGTCCCCGCCCCCCCACTGCTCGTGATACTCCTCCCATCATCATCCCATGTAGTCGTTGCTGTAGCCGTCCCCACAATCTGCCCGTTCACAACGGTCACGCCATCCACAATGTTCGTCCCCGACAGCCCGCCGCGGACTTGGTTGCCCGCAGTGCCAATCATGTACAGCGGCTCCCCCTCATTGATGATAGTGACGCCGTCGTCGATGGTGGCGGTCCCGGTGATGGTGGCAGCGGGCACGGTCCTGTCGATAACGGTGAAGGCGGTGAGCGTCACCGTGGTAAAGACGGTTGGGATGTCGTTGTTGCCTCCCGGGGCTTGGTCAGCGGAGGTAAGGGTTAGGAGGGCGGCGGTGGCGAGGAGGATGAAGGTGTGCATTCTGTGGTTTGTGTTCCCGGGGCGCCTGGCCAGAATTCGTTAGGTGTTTGTTGGGAAAGCCTTCGATGCATTTATATATCCCGCTCTCATTTCACACAGCAGAGATCAATGCGAATTTGGAGCCAGCAATATCCTATCAAGGGATGAATGAAACACACGACGTACAGTTTATCACGGGTCAATGATGCAACTTTTCTCATTTCGCATAGCGGAGATCAATGCGAATTTGGAGCCAGCGATAACCTATCAAAGGAAGAATGAAACGCACGACGTACAGTTTACCACAGGTCAACAATACAACTTGCTCAAGCTGCAAGGGACATCTTGGACTCATTCCTGCTCTACACTATGGAGTCAATGTATTAACCATGTTTAGAACTCGATTTGGGACAAAAAAAGCTGCGGGAGGAGTGGAATGGAGGCGCCAAAGGCATTGTTTGGTCGTTGTTTGGCACTGATAAAGTTGGAACTGACGGGTCAGAGTCAATGATGCAAAATTGCATGCGGCTAAGGGCACCGAGTAGACAACGATAGGCCAAAGACGTCACGGTGAGGGTTCTTTCGTACAAAAAATGAACTTCCGCGTGTTAAAGAACATGAAATTGTGGGCAGACGTCCGAATGCTATGCAACCAAAATGCCAAATAATTCCCGATCTTGGTAGAGTACTACCGGCTGTCTCCAGATTCGGCTTCGGAAATTGTCGGCGCTCAGCGATCGGATCAAGCCACGGCAGTAGGCAACGGGTGAATGTCAGTTGAGATTTATTCTGCTTACCTTGTTTCAGGACATGGCTGTTTGATCGGCCAAGGAGTATGCATCCCAATTTTTTGGATGCGTCGTTGGGTGCCTACAGATTATATTAGAATCAAGGGTGGGACACTGGATGATCCAGTCCAAATCTCCATCACTTTCGACTCCGCCGACGAGGAGTGACCAGAAGAGTAGGACTAGGACTGCCCCAGTCCTATGGGCATAGGACCTGCTGCCGTAGTTGACAGAGTTGATGAACATCACTTCTGGTGACAGGCTGTCAAAGGACGAGGAACTGTTCGATCGGTCTAATTAGATTTCCCCGAAAGGAAATTTAAGTAATGGTTGCCAGAAGCAGCCGACGGACCCCCGTTCTGAAGTCTTCATCCATCGCAGCATTTGCTTGAGCAGCCATAACATTTACCGACCCACATTCTCATAATTTATTCCTATCCATGCAAGTTTTGTCTGATTTTTTGGGGCCGAAGGATAACCAGATCACAAGAAATTGCGCCCCTCCGTCGCAACACCCTTGAAGACCTTCAAAAATACATGGGTTTCACCTCAAGAAGGTTCATGCATAAGTTTGTGAGTCATAGAAACCCCGGGAGGTCATTTTCGACTTCATCTTCAACCTCAGCATGTTTATTTTCTCTTTCCCAGCCGGAGTCCACAACCCGAGATTTTGAGCCACCTCGCACGAATCCGCCCTCGTTTGATCCCGTTTGAGCTAAGTTTTCATTTATACCTGTCTTATTGAGCATTCTACACTTACAGACACTGTTTCCTCGTCGACACCTTCATCTTCACTGCATGCCTCAAACCCGACCTTGACACGACCTCTGTCCACAAGCGGACAACCTTATTCTTCGAGATATTTGAAGTAGGTAAAACTGATTTCCATCCTTTCTACTGTACTAAGGAACGATAATATGGCATGCTTTCCTATTTCTCGCCCGTACAGTCCATGTAAGGTGGGAAATTCTCAAATCTGCCTAAGTTACCGGTTATTTGTCAACTCGACATAGTTTGAACATGGGCACCAATGTTTTCAATGATATGCCAGATAAATCACGCGATTTTGGTATGCCAGAACCGGACCCAGACTGGATTATGACCTAGAAGCGCCGGCGGTGCGCAAATGGTGTAGATAGTTCTGCGAAAAATGTCTAACCTCGAGTTGAGCACAACCTGAAGTGCCTGGCAGTCAATGAAGGAATCACTGCTCAATTTTGAGCCTCCTACATCTTCTCTCAAACCTCTGTGCACCAAAGACTTACCAACTTGGACCATCTGATCGCAACATTAACTTTTGGCTGGCCATCTGATGGCAAATTAGTTGGCTTGATGGAACTTGGCGCGCAAGTTGATGCAAGCTAACTTCAAGCAAACTTCATGCAAACTTGGACAAGCTTTATTGGAATTCTCAAGTGAACAATAACTTGGTAAGATGCAGTATTTACATCAAAATCATGTGCTCGATGCCCACCAGGTTCAACAACTGCTGATATGCTTGATGTTGCAGTCGGCTCGGACTATAGCAGGTCAATAGAATGAGCCTGCCTACAGCAATGTTTTGTTGCCCTTCCCATTCATCGTATTTAAACTCGTCGGCACAGATCCAGTGACAGTGACAAAGTCCCATCTTTCCCTGCAATTCTCAAAGCATTCCAAGAGACTTTTCTTGGTCTTCTCCAACAGCACCGAACTCGAGTTTTTTCAAGTCATTGCGTTAGGTGAGATCAGATCGGTGGCCATAGTGGATTACCGTCAAATCACTTCAATCGTTTGATCTTCCTAGCAACCTCTGCCCCATCGTCACGATATCGGTGTGATAAAATGAGCCATCAGAAGGTTCTCTCATACTGTAACTTGTGCAGGAGGTCTCTCTGTACGCGCGTGGATTGGGAATATCACCAGTATAATCTAGAGAAGTAGACCTGGGCTGGAGTGGAGGCAAAGAGTCACTAGTATTGTAAGTAAGATACTTGAGTGACCAGTACAAGTTAGTTTGGCGCCATGCGTGGGAAACCAAGTTAACTTTCGGCAGGCGTGCCGAAAGGGGCAAGTACCGCACAAGTTACTTTGCCGAAGTTACTTTATACGGACTCGTTGATGATCAGCCTGCTTGGTCTCAGGTGGGAGCGGCGTGCAGGCACTTTGGTGGTATACATAGTGGTAAGAAGTAAGATCCGTCTTGGATGACTCCCGGCATCCCATCATCTTCGATCTCCCGAATCAGATGTACAGCAATCGATCTGCAGTTTCCAGGGAACTGCTGTGTGTGCATCCTGCCGTGACTATCCGCCGCTGTCGTATCCTCAGAATCGAATCGTCTGACCCACAGAACTTAGTCAGCCTCAGTCTCTTTCTGGCATTATGTATATGGTCGGATTCGAATAGGTGAACATCCATCAGGAAAACCGAATGTAACTATGGGCGCTATGCAGCGCTTGGTAGCGCTTGACAGCACTTGACGGCACTGCATAGTACTAGTGGCCATAGTTACATCCGGTTTTCCTGATGACTCCTCACGCTCAAACACCGATCACCCCCGTCATATCATTCGGTCGAGACGGCAACAAGATCAGAAACTTGTAGGCAGAGGTTCACGAGGTAGCTTTTTGTTGAAGGATATTCTCATACTCATGAGATGCCTTCTCTGCATTGGCGAGCATCTTTGGTTCTGGATAGATCGTAGAGTTGGAATCTTTGATAGATCTTTGATTGTCTCCAGCTCCTACAGCCTTAAGCCGAACCTCAACGAAACATCGCTGAACCCCTCTCGTGATGTCGACGCCGCCTCAAATTGTCATCGACGATAGCGTCCTCTGTGGCGCAGCCTCTAGCAACAACTGCTTTACATTCACCGGAGCGCAATGGGGCGAGTCCACGACTCAACCCGACGTATTCCAGCGGACTATGCACGTCGTGAGCGAGAATTCCAAGCGAGTCGGGTACTCGGTGACATTCTCTGGTGAGGGCGCAGATCCCTATCTGGAGTATAGATACGAATCATTTGACAGGCACCGCGATTGAGGTCTTTGGGCAAACGAATTGCGCCGCACCGCCATGCGACTTCGACTTCTCGCTGGATGGAGCTCGTCCGATCCATACTTCTCACCAGCCGACGTTACGAAGCATATTTCAGCTCGGGCCAGACAGTATTGGAAATTCCAGCGCTACACACACGTTAACGATATCCAACACGACCAGCTACTTCCTTGTGGACTACGCCCTCGTCGACGCACCCTTGGACACCCCACTTCAGGCGCAAACTTCAGGGCAACTATGGGTGAATATCAACAACACAGCCGTCACGTACCAGGGCGGGTGGAGGAAGTTTTACAACTTCGCGAAGGGTAGCGAAAGTATGCAGGGTAGTACCGTGGGCGACTCTATCGAGTTTGATTTCATTGGTGAGAGGCACATTCATCCAATACACATCTCCTCACTCGCGGTGGAAGGGGACTCGATACTTGTTCTTGGGCTCACGGATACTTCGTTTCCGGGAAGCGTATCCGTGAATGTATCCGTGGACAATCTCGCTCCCTCGTCCCAGGGTTTTTTCAATAGCCCAAGTAGCTCCAGCAACAGCTTCTTCATCTACTACAATGACTCTTCCTTGTCACCGGCCCAGCACCATATACAAATCACGGTGGCCTCCATAACGGGAGGTCAGTTCTTTGATTTTTATGGTTTCATGTACCATTCAACTATGAGTGTGATTGGTGCTGCTGTGGCACCGACCGCCAGCCCGGCTTCCTCAGGGACGTCAACGTCTCTTAATCCCGTCCAATCTACCATACTCCCCAGTGATCCCATCCCATCCAGTGCAATTGCTGGTCATTCAAAGTCCGCCCCCCTGATCGCCGGCTCTGTGGCCGGTGCCGTCGGTGCTATCGTAGTGGCTGTTTTACTCCTCGTTTTCTCGGCGCGAAAGCGGCGACGACGAATGAATCCGCCCTCTACGCCGTTCGAGCTGGGTGAGTACAAGAGACAGATACACCCAGTGCGGCTTTTGACATGGCTGCCAACAGAGCGAAATACGGATACTGGCTCACAAACCGACGCGCTGTCTATTTGTCGTGCACGCGAACTCCCGGCAGAGTCTGTTCCCTTTACGAACCCCGCCAAAGGAACAATTCCTGCCGTGGTCCCTGTCACTTCTGGGGGCGGCGTGTCAGAAACCGAGAACACGATACAGGGGCCAGACGATGACGCAAATACCGCGGGGATTCTGCGCGCCTTGATCGCGAGATTAGACGCTCTTGATACGGACCGCGGACCACCGGCATACACTGCATAATATATACACTGGGGGCAAGGGCCATGGGCGTGGGTTCATGGCCTTCGTAGGGAATAGCTCTGACACTTGCCATGGCATTTGCCATTTCTCCGAGCTTATTCCTCTTTGTTCTATTCTTACACCGCCACGTTGCCGCGTTTCTTCGCAAATCAATGATATTGTGTTCTGATCAAGTCGCTGCGTTGTAACTCACTATTTTTGTGACAATATAGATCCCAATACTTGCACCCTCGGCATAATTCAAGTCTTAAGTTCCCTCAACGTAAACTTCCAACTCGACTCAATTGAACGTTCCATTAACCTTCATTCATTCAGCCTTTTGTTTCTTTGGTATTCTTGCTTCTGTGCGTCGACTGGGTTTTACAGCGTGACGGTAAACTGGGTGCGTGAGCTCGGTTAGGAAGATACATGCAGGTCAAGGATACATAACTCCCTGTAGTACTCCGGGATACTTCAGCGGGACCGTGCTGTGCAATACAACCTACCTACCTACCTACCTACCTACCTACCCGCCTCAAGCTTCAAGATAACCAACTATGATAGTACTTGGGTTCAGGCCCGTCATTATCCTCTCTCTCCCTGTATTTGCTCATTGAGCTGACTTTGAATTCTATAGCTATCTAAGCACTCTATCAATTTTTCGAAATCTAGCCAATAAAACTCGGGTTCAAGCAAGATGACTACAGTGAGTCTGACCTTATTTCCATTCGTTCATCTATACTGACTCGGATTCAGGGTCCAAGCCGTCAATAGGGTTGTTCATAGTTCCTTTTTTCCACTCTTTTTTGTTCCCTTTTTGCTCCCTTTTTGCTGCCCTTTTTGCTCCCTCTTTCCTCTTTTTGTTCCCTCTTTGCTTCGTTAACTGTTTCCACACATTGACGCAAAACGAAAATCGAACGGCCCTACGATGTAGCCCACCAATCAAATATCGATGGCGCTGAGTTTCCAGTTTAGATTCAACTTTGCTTCCACCTAAACCAGAGTACAGCTGTACAATTCATGAAAATTTGTTGCACCAATCTAGTACAATGTGAACTACTTTAGTTGTATTTCACATCACCGCTTCTCCCCTGACCCAATCATCACATCAGCGTCGACTAAAGCACCCACCTGCGAGCAGACAACTTGAAGCTCGGCATATACTTATGAATCGTTGTCACAGAGTACAGGAACCCCAAGCACCTGCACAGAACTGATGAAATAGGATTAAGTCGACTTAAGTTCCGGGCGAAAATACCGGGCGGGCTTATTTAAGTGCCTGCCGTGCTCAACTTAAGTTGCTTGCAAACTTAAGTTCCGCATACAAGCGCAATCATGCCTGTATGCCCCATATCTATATGGCTCCCCATACTCCCCAACCACTTAAGTCCTGGCCAATCACTTAAGTCCCACCCACCACTCGAGTCCCACTGACCACTTAAGTCCCACGGGATAAGTGGCAAAAGAAGTACCCACAGGGGACTCAAACGTAAGGTCCCATGAAGACAAGGAAAATTGACTGATGAAAGGCATAACCACTACACCGAGCAAGACATACTAAATGCCCTTTGCATTGTGTACATATCAAGCCCCTGGATAGGAAAAAGGAAAATATCTACAAGTCGGTTTCATGTTGTGCATGTTGTGGAGAGTATCCATAATTACACTACTGTACTATTCCGACCAAGTGTTCAAGTGACACATGATGCAGCCCACTGAACTGAAGACTTAGGCTACTGGTGACAGGGAGATTAAATTTGTTTGAGAGATTAAATCACATGCCTTTTGTGAGTATTTAGTATTTCGTTCTTTTTCCTGGCATTCCCTAGATCAACACGGTGACATGGCTCGTGTTGGTATGTTGCCCTTCTGGTCTAGTGGTAATATCTTCCTCTTGGGTTACAGCTTTTTATAAGGATTACACAATGTTCCTCGTTAAATTCCTGTTGTGCGCACTTTTTATTATGCAATTTATAACTTAGGTTACAACTTAAGTTCCGATGAAGGTAAGAATTAGGGCATATGATAGAGCTCTACACTACATTAGTACCACTTAAATCCTATAAGAACTTGAGATGTCCCGCCGGTAATTTCACCTCACAACTTAAATTGAGCTAATAAAGTATTCGAAAACTGACAGATGGCATCATCAAAAAAATACCATGTCCTCTTTAGACCTTAAGTTTTTCTAAACGAGAGTAGAGCGTATTTTCAGATTTTTAGCTGAGATTTCTTGCGAATCTCATTGGTCCTGAGCTGTGGAGCAGCCAATCAGACACTCAGGAAATCTCGGCTAACAGTGTGCAAATACGCTCTAGTAAAAGCGTATATGGTCCCATAAGAAGTGCGACTTCTACCCCACCAGCCGCAGCATGACTTTGATATGGGAGGCTCAAGTTTTGGATTGTTGGAGGTACGTGTCGTCTTGATTTTCAACAATAATTTGCTTGACGAGGAAAGCTCTAGGCTTATTCTCAACATTGAAACCAATATACTTGCCCACTTCTCCGCTCTAGCCACAGCTGAAAATTTGCCGACATTGGATGATCTTGTAGCAAAGGCCGACACCATACGACAGCGCTATGCGTCGCAAACTGCATACGATCAGTCCCTCTCGAAGTCGGAATAAGACAAAGCAGATCCTGTGAGCCAAGTTCTGAGCGGTACACCTTGTAACTCAAAGAGCACCGCGGACGCTACGCCTGAGAGCGCCACGGACAATATGCCTGGGCTAGCGGATATACCGGAGGACTCGGAACCTGCAGTTGATGTTCCTCCGGAGAGCGCTGTTCCGCCAACTGCCAACGCTAAAACCACCGAGAGCAAAGAAGGACCCAAAATTCACCGTGAAGCAACCGAATTTGACGGTGACCGCGTTCTCAGCAAAACCATTCTTTTTTTGATGGAATTTGGGTGATGGAACGAGTTGAATTACGCGATTCCAGGGGGCGATGTTGGTCGAATCATCGAGATATTCAAGGTCGGTGAACTGCGCACCTTCCTATAATGATTATTTATTTCATGACAGCTATTCATTTTCACGTTCGGGAGCACAGCGAACCAAAACTACATGCAATATATGCTCGACCTCTATGTGCTCCTGGAGTTCGAGTGCTCTCCTGATCTCAAGGAGGCACTCCTGAACAATTGGCTCATGAGACTCCTTTGAACTTGGCTGGAGGGTTATTTGATGTAAGAGCACAACAACCGCTGGCTCGAGGACATGATCCGCCGCCGTGGTGGTAACTTTGACGACAAGTTCTACCGACAAACCCTCTCTCCAAATGTGCGTAATTTTATCAGGCTCAAGGAGGACATTGAGTCCGCCTTTGAACAGAAACATCGTGGCAAAGCCCATACTTCCCCACATCTGCGCAACGAAACCAAAGTCCTACTCCGTTTGTACAAAGAAGAAGAACTTCATCTCTTCTGCTCTACACGCAGCATGGGGCACGCCGCCGTCAACCGGTTTGACCGAGGCTACCGAAGGCTTGAGGGTGGCAAATTGGACGAATACCAAGGCAAATATACATCATAACGATCATCTGCAGATCATCTGCAGACTGTCTGCAGATGGTCTGCAGATGAGTTTAATGGTGTCTGAAACCTGAAGTTTTTTATTCAGTTTAAGATTCTTTTAAATGAGAATCTATACTTCTCATTTCGTTTTCCTCTAAACTTAATTCAAAATGTTAAGTTTGGACAGGCATATGGAAGGGCCTATATATCTAACTCATTTCAAGATCATTTATTCACATTCTTTTTTATTGCATTTAATCATGAGCAAAACGTGCCACGATACTTGAAATTTTGGGGACATTTATTTGAATTTTGATAGATTAGATTAAAGATTACATTGTGTCAAGTCCCAAATCAGATGTATAAAATTGAGTTTGCGGCCCATTTATGTGTATTAACATACTTAAGAAAGTGTAGCTAACTAAAATGCCATTTTAATTGAGGAACCGGTGGTGTGAGTCATGAACTGAACATTTTTGGCCTAGGTGACAGTGACACTTCAATTTTGTGGCCTAATTAGGCGAAAAAACACCCAATTTTTTGGTCCGGCATTTGCCGGACTGCCATATATGGGAATTCTTCCATGATTGCCGAGAATTGAACACCTTGCAAATGAACACCTTAGGTGACAGGTGACACCCAGTGAACATTTGGTCGAAATGGTACAGTACAGACCCCAAAACTACCCACAAATCAATTATCCCATACCGTTGATTCACCAGTCTTGCGCAGCAATTCATTATTTCCCCCAGAGGATGAACACTCACACACTCTCTCACTTTAAATCGAGGCATGCGAAGGAGGTGCAGTCTACATCACAGCAGTACAGAGTTTACACCCTGAAAACAGCAACAGAAGTTCTGGTTAACTTAATATCCGGCGAAAGAGATGATTTTGATTCATGTATTAAGTATCATATAATAAATACCAGTCAGGGTGAACGAGATATCACCTGTAGTCCATAATTTATTACATACTTGGAATCCATCTGTCATGTATCGTTGGAGGACTCTACATGTTGTACAAGTTATCTATATTGGAACGAGTCTGTAAAAAGTAACTTATGAAAAGTAACTTGTGCGGAACTTGCCCCTTTCGGCAGGCGTGCCGCAAGTTAACTTAAGTTTTCCCACGGGCTGCAAAATCAACTTGTACTAACTTGGCGGGTCGCCTACCTGTCTTATCTCTAAATCTTCCGGGAAACCATTTCAAACCCAATCTATCTTCCATGTAAGCAAACAATACACATTTGTAAGACCGGATCCCCTAACATAGAGTATTACTGACCACCTATCCAACAGCTCCACGGGTCAACCTAACTCAATGAGTATGTCTGGTATGCTCAATATTTGGTCCTGGACTCGTGACTGATCACAGTCCAACTACACAAGGGCATTTCAGGCGGCATTATTCAGCTGGATGATGTAGAGAACTCATACCCAGGATCGCTTTCACTAGAAGTCATTCCTTGGGCCACACATTGCTTACCTGCGTATGCTACCACTTTCAACAGCTGCCAAGGATTGACATTGGACATGCTCGGCATGGATCTCACTCGGCCAGCATTCTCACATGGTCAACTTTACACTGCACCAACACCGCACTCTCCAGAAGTTGACACCGAGACTGTGCCCAAGTTCGATTGTGGCCCGGTGAATCAACGACAATGAATGTTACATATACTGAAATCTTAGTTGTGTATCCAAACTCTTTTGCTGGAACATGGCGAAGGCATGTCTTGTTACTCATTATCGCTTCCATCCCTGCTGTATTAATCTAGCTCCTCTTGTTTCCGTGCACAATGACTTTCCTCTCCATCTTGGGCTTTTTGTCGCACATCTAACATAATCTTGGTTACTCATATATACCTGGCCCACTATCCTTACATCCACTACATACATACTATGAAAGCCAACAAAAATTCAAAATGCTGCACAAATCTGTGAGTGAATTAACTGCAAGCAACTTGACACTAACAACTTTAATTTAGGCGGGGCACAAGAAAAACAGGATGTGGATGTTGAATGTGACCGCTATTGATTCGGATGTGATGGAATCCCGAGATTAAATATGCACTAGGGCTACTTCATGCTACTGGTTCGGGCTGTCATCAGCAAAAAGTAAAGTAGCTATCCAATCCTTGGTACGATTTTATTTTAGGCGCAGCATAGGCAAAACATGATACGGATGTTAAATACCGCTATTGATTCGAATGTGATAGAATTCCGAGATTCCATCCTCAATAGGGCCATTTCATGCTACCGGTTCAGGTTGTGGCCAAGAAAAAGTAAAGTAGCCGCCCAATCCTTGGTACGTGCAATTTATTTAGGCGACTTGGGCGAAATCCAGAAACTTGAATTATAAGAAATTCGGGTGTTTCATAAGAAGAAAAAAGCTTAAAGTACGAGTTATGCCGTGCAAAGCATCAACCTCCCCCCAAGTGAATTAACTGCAAGCAACTTGACACTAACTTGCCCGCCAAGTTAGATCAAAGTAACAAGTAACACGAACAAATTAACTTATGCCATCAGATGATCAGCTACTGCCCATTCACCTGTTTCTCCAAGTTAAACAATACAGTTCTCTTCATTAACTCCAAGGTAACAAGTTAACTGAAGGTAGCCCAAGCTGACTTAAGTTAACTTGAACTAACTTGAGCTAACTTGCGGGCCAAGTTAGACGAAGCTAACACAAGCAAACTAACTTATGCCATCAGATGGCATCAGTTACCCCCAAGCTCACCTGTTTCTCCAAGTTAAACAATCCAGTTCTCTTCACTAACTCCAAGGTAACAAGTTAACTGAAGGTAGCCCAAGCTGACTTAATTTAACTTGAGCTAACTTAAGCTAACTTCCGGGCCAAGTTAGACCAAGTTAACACGAGCAAACTAACTTATGCCATCAGATGGCATCAGTTACCCCCAAGTTCACCGGTTTCTCCAAGTTTAACACCCAGTCCTCTTCATACACTCCAAAGTGACAAGCTTCCTGAAGTAGTCCAAGTTAACTTAAGTTAACTTGAGCTAACTCAAGCTAAATTCTGGGCCAAGTTAGACGAAGTTAACATGAGCAAACTAACTTATGCCATCAGATGGCATCAGTTACCGCCAGGTTCACCGGTTTCTTCAAGTTAAACCAAGTCAAGTCTAAGGAAGTACTTAGAATCTACTTTACCAAACAGTTTTGAGGTATTGAGAAGCTAGCTAGCAATCAAATAATGCCCCTAGGTCCCCCAGCCTTGTGTAAGTGAACGAGTGCTTCGCTGAACAACCCTGGCATCAACCATGACTGTGGGACAATGTTCATCAAGGCCATCCATGGCACCGAACTGTTGAACATCAAGTTCCATTTCCCTGCCTGAACCTTTGTCTCCCAGTCATTTGTGAAGCTTCTCTTGTGGTTTATCCAAGTCGTTCGATGTTGTAGAGCCCAGCCAGGTGACTGCCAGCCACGCAATGGTTCAGTGCAAGGTCAACAGACCACAGTATTTCAACTCACCTCCACTGCACTTGGTTATTCAAACGGTGATTCAGATCCAGACCAGGCACAATGAACATGTTTGAAACTCATATTTATGGTGAAATCACGCACCCGAGTGGCACGAAACAGCGCAACAGAGCCTGTGAACATTAACATGCAATTAACTTATTTTACCTGTGCTGAACTTAAGTTAACTTATTTGTGCGGAACTTGTACTTATGCGGAACGGTGCGGGTAAATTTAACTTGCCCCGCCACAAGTTAGCTACAAGTTACTTGTGGCAGGGCAAGTTAGTTTACATAAGTTACTTGTACAACCATCTATTGGAACTGAAACCCTATGTGCTTCAGCATCTGCCGTTTCATTGAGAACAGAAAGGATATTGGATAGTACAATTTAATTCACCTGTAGCATTTTTAAGGTCATTTGTTAATGTGGGTTGCATTGAGCCCTCAGCAACTGTTGAAGGGGAGTTTGGTGGTCCAGACAACTGGGTGAGCTGTTTCAGTTTCCTGGATTCTTCCTGATTGGCAGTGCCTTGTGAATCAGTGACCGCCACAGGATCATTAAGTTTGACTCCTTGATGATCCTGAGCCAATGTGAGTTTTGCAAGGCGTGCCTCAATTGCGGCGGCGTCTTTGGTTTGGGAGGATCGGATGAAAAGCGGGATAGCTGCCTCCCACTTTTCCTTTGCCTCCAACATGTTTTCGCAGCCCTCCATGATGTCCCCAATTCCGACCATGCATTCAGCACGGAGGCGGTGAATATCAAGCTTTGTTGCTCCTTCAAGTGCCGTGTGAAAGAGGTGGAGAGCAGTCTCTTCATCGTCCAATGCAGTAAAAACATCCGCGAGGCACCGAAGAGCGTGAAATGTTTCCACCAGGTTATCTCCCTTCTGAACAGTAGCAAAGTATATCATAGCCCAACGGAGTGTGTTCCAGGCTGTGTCCATCTTGTGGCGTGGATCTCCAAGAGCTGCTAAACACAAAACCGGGATATCAGGATAGACACCCAGGCTTCTTAATAGACATTCCTTCAATGCAAAACTAGCAATGCCAAGATTCCCTTGACTGAGCTTCAGTTCTGCCCTGACCCAAGCACATACTAGGATTCTTTGGATGTCATAAACTGTATACACAGCTTCTGCAGCATCCACATTATGAAGAATTTCAGTCTCCTTGCTGCCAGTGAGAATGCCAATATATGCCTTCTCTGCCAGGAAATGTGCATAATAATGTGGTGCACAGGTTGGAGAGGCCTTGGATATGGCTATGGTACAGATGTTCTTGGCTTCAAGATATTCGGTCTTTGCAAGATGAATAGCTGTCTGAATATCAAGAATACTGAGAAAGACACTTGAGTCTTCCATGCCCATATCAATTACCTGCTCATGGAGCCTTTCAGTGAGGGAACGGGCCCGAGGAACATTGCCCAAATGCAAGTGGGCCAATATCTCGGGCTTAAGCCAGTTAATTTCCAACCAAATATTCCAAGTCGGTTGGGCCAATGCTCGTGCTTCTTTAACAACCCTCAAAATGCCATAGGGGTCTTCCATCGCGGATGCAATCTGGCTTCTAGTCTGCAGCAACCTTAGTATCAAGTTGATGTCTGCAGTTTTTTTGCCCAACAATAGTGCAACATCATGGAATCTAACGGCCTGCCGAAAGTTCACCCGAGAAAGATAATTCCGTGATGCTGCATCATAGAAAATAACAACTAGAGTGTAGTTTTAGTGCAAAGCACAAGCCGGAGGAAATTGTAATACCTTCTTCAATGGGACACTGAACTGTGCTGAAGTAGTCGACACCCTCATTGATCCAAAGTTCTGCATTTGATATCATGTCAGGAGAAACATGGTCACCCCTGAGGAGTCGGCGACATCGATATTTCCATTTGACCCACGGAATACCCGTTACTTCGGTCACATTGCGAAGTTTTTCCATGAGGGGACTAGCTCTCAGCATGGTTCCAGAAAAGTTGTCCAGTGTCAAGATACTGTTGACAATGTCTAGCAAACAGGCTCCCTCATCGGACAGGTCGTGCAAAATGAGTTCATTTATATTTCCGAGGGAGGCCATGATAGTAGATGCCAGATGGTCAGAAGCCAATTCCTTGTGTGTCTTCCACATTGAGATAAACTGCTCCAGATAAGTTCGAAGTGGTCTGGAGAGAGCAACTGATGGTGGATGCACCCTCCGAATATATTCACGGATGGGGACTAAACTTTTAATGCGCCCCCCAGTGTCCACATAGGCTAAAGATGTTTGAACCAGGGATGATGCACACTGGCCTATCTGTGGAATAGGAACCTGACATGCAACAAGATCCTTTACTGTGGCCCCATCAGGGAGCAGGGAGAGTAGAGAAAGCAGATCTCTTGCATGTGGGGATGATGACATGCGTGGCCCACTGAGTGATAGATCAATAGACTTCTCAAGATTGGAGCTCTTGTCATGGCCATCAGAGAGCAGAGTCGTGTTCTCGTTGTGCCAACGAGACAGAGCACCGGAGTAGCCTTCGAAGCATACTATGTTGGCCATGAGACTAACAGCTAAGGGAAGACCGCCAGATAAACCAAGAAGCTCATCAAGAGCAGTTTCTTCTCCTGTGGCCGGCTCCTCTGCTACTTCGACAAATATTTGATGTGAGGCAGATACTGATAGCGGTTCAAGGGGGGGAAGAAAAGGTCGACTCCATTTGACCTTCCCTGGCCTTTCTGCTCCACGCATTGTGATCTGAGGCAGGATGAGCAACCCAAGCACTGAAGTTATTAAAAATAGACTTGCCAACAATGCCAGGTCAGGGACCTCTGTGAGGGTGGAGAGAAAATCCTCAACTTTGCTTCGAGAGTGTGATGGTTCCCATGGGGTTTCAAAATTGTTCAATACCAACAGGCATGGACCACACTGGCGAAAGTGCTGGACAATGATCTGGGAAAGCTGTCTGGAATTCTTAAACCCCAGATGTGAGCCAAGCATAGATACCAGTTCAAAACTGCTGTTTGTGGATTCGCAAGACACAAAATGCTGAATGGGATATTTTTGCATAATCACTGGATGATGCAGTGCCACTGTTGCCAGAATTGTCTTTCCCATGCCACCGGGGCCGAGGATGGCGACAGGAGTGGAATCTGTGGTAAGACTCAAAACAAGCTCACTGAGTTCGGAGTCTCTGCCATGGAATATTTTTGGGGTGCCTGGAAGTAAGGAGAAGGAGCCAGAACTGTATCAATGACCATGAGTGGGGTTACTTTGTAATAATGGATCAAGGCACTTGCCTGGAATTCAGCACGCTTCCCCTGATCTATTTTGACAGGCTCTGAGATCTTCAAATATGCTTCGGAAATTCGGTCCACTTACCGAAGATCCAGTTTCAACTGACACTGGGGGCAAAAGCCGAGGCACCTGGAATCCAGGTGCCTCCGAGGCATGTGGTCCGTAGGTGCCATCAGTCTAACAAAGAGTCCTTTGACTCTCATTCACAAAGCAAAATCTATTGTCTAAGTAGATAGTAAATATATATATTGTTAATTTTAAGTAGTTATCGTTCCCTTTACGCATTGAAGCACCCCACAACAAAAGTTTGTCATGGTGACCCGTGGTTGAGCCGCGAGACACCCGCCAATGCCGTGGCAAATATGCCGTCCAACGGCATGATGCATGCCGTAGATCTGTCGTGACCTCGTGATGCTATGCACACCGTCTTTGTTGGAACACCTTTGTCGACACGCGGACCCATCTGCTCGTCGCCCTTTTCCACACGCGAACCCAGCCGCCCATCGCCTTTGTCCGCACACAGACCCACCCGCTCGTCGCCATTGTCGGGCGAGCATCCCGTCCCCATGTGACCTGGATCATCATACGGCCACATCTTTGTCCTCTGGCCGGCCCGCATTCGCCCCCACGTCGTCCCGCATTCACCCCCACGCGTTGCGTCTTTGTCGGCACGCAGCTCCACCCACCAGATAGGATGGATGGAAGTATCTCCGGACCCGCGTTGCTCTGCGATGTGTATGTTTCCTTCCGGTGCTCGTGCCGCGCTCTCACAGGATGTCCGGTGCTCGTGCTGCGATGGGCTATGACTGGAGCGTGGTGATATGACGAGCGCATATCGACCCGCTATCTCGCGTTCTGCCCGCGTTGCGCTGTCTACCCTTTTTCCTCTCTCCTCTAGCTTCAATTTCTTTCATTCCATTCCATCCATGTCTCTGATACATTTCTCTCGCTTGCCTGCGATGCCCGCCACCATTCCTCTCTGATATATTTCGCGCCCTTTTCTCTTTTGTTTTTTTGAAATTCTCTGGGCTTCGGTGTCATGATGGCGATCGAGGGTAACGATAGGAGATCGCCAATCAAAATCATCACTCGATTGCATGATCGTAATTTTGTTTGCGATCGCGCCTTTTGCGCCTTCGCGCGCCGCGCTTTCGCGGTCGCCTGGATCCGACTGTTCCTCTGCATTTACATTTGTGTTTCACTCACGGTATCCCTTGCTCATGATTTATTTTTTTAATGCAGTTTCCTGCGCCCCGAGACCGCACAGGGCCACTTCCTCAACTTTTCGCGCCTACTCGATTTTAACAATGGCCGGGTGCCTTTCGCGTCCGCACAGGTGGGGCGTGCGCTCCGGAACTCTCCGTGCGCGGGACTGTTGCGCGTGCGCGAGTTCACCATGGTGGAGATCGAGCACTTTGTCGACCCGCTCGACAAGAGCCACCCACACTTCGGCGAGGTCGCGGAGTCCGGACATCGAGCTCGTGCTGCTCGACAAGTACGTGCAGGCAGCGGGGCAGAGCACGCTCAAGCGCATGACCGTCGGTCAGGCCGTGAAGGAGGGCAGCATCGCGAACGAGATGCTGGGCTACTTTGTCGCGCACATCTACCAGTTCCTCGTAAAAATCGGGGTCGACAAGGCGCGGTTGCGGTTTAGGCAGCATATGGCGAATGAGATGGCGCATTATGCGACGGACTGCTGGGACGCAGAGATTCAGAATAGCGTGGGTGGGTGGACGGAGTGCGTTGGGTGCACAGACCGCGCCGCGTACGACTTGAGCGTCCATGCGGCCAAGACAAAGCAACCGCTCGTGGTGCGACAGGCGCTGAAGGAGCCGCTGATCGAAGAGCGCGCAGTGGCCGAGTTTGACAAGAAGGCGCTCGGGAAGATGTTAAAGGGCGAGGCGGGTGTGGTCTCCGGCACAGTGGAGGCGCTCGATGAGGCGGGACTCATCCGGCTAAAGGGCGAGCGCAGGGGTGAGTTTCGCTCCTCTTCCATATTCTGTTTTGTCCCATGCTCATCCTACTCCTGCGATAGTCCTGCGACGATAAATGTCGACAGCAAGGAGTTCACGCTCCAGCCCAGCATGCTCACGATCGAGCGCAAAACCTTCAAGACGAATGGTAAGCCTTCTCCCGTCCTTGCATACCACCATTCACAGCTTCTCCACCCGCAGTCCGCGAATTCACGCCGAACGTCATTGAGCCGTCCTTCGGCATCGGGCGAATCTTGTACTGCCTGCTCGAGCACAGCTTCTGGAGCAGAGAGCAGGATGTAGAGCGCGGGGTAAGCTTTATTTTACGGTTTCTTTTGCGGGGGCCTTGCTTCGCGCTGGCCGGTCTTCCGTGGGGTAGTTTGGCGCAAGCATTAGCTTTGTTGCGCTGCTGTGGGCCGAGCCCTTCGCTGGCGTTCCTCATCTTGCCCCGACGGGCTTGGCAGGTTTACCTTCGAGCTGTTCCCTCAAGTCAGCAATGCCCCTCTGCTTTGGAGTTGGCAGACATGCTGTATGCCGACCAGTCTGGGACGACTACCTTGACGTACCGCATTTAATTTCCGTTGCATCTTGCCATCTCAAACTATTAGCTGACGCGATGCTCGTTCCTTGACAGGTCTTGTCCCTCCCGGCCGTTGTGGCCCCCCACAAAAGTCCTTATCGTGCCCCTCAGTGCACGGGCGGAGTTCGATCCGCTCGTAAAGGAAGTCTGTACGTGCTGCCCAATGCGTGATCTGGCTTCCCGAGGCTGACAGCTTACCTCTTCTTCTCTTCGCTTTTCGCCCTTCGCCCTTCTCTTCGCCTGACCTAACCTAACTGCTCACCTGTTCTATACTCTACAGCTCTCCGCTTCCGCAAGGCCGGCGTCCACACCCGGGTCGACGATTCCAATACCTCGATTGGGAAACGGTACGCCCGGAACGACGAGCTTGGCACGCCCTTTGGTGTTACCCTCGATTTTGCCTGTGCGTCACCTCTCGGTTTTCGTCTGCTTTCGCTTATTCATCCATTCATTCCTGCTGTACCCTCATTTATTCGTAATATTAACGCGCCAGCTGCATCGATGTCCACGTCTACATCCATCTGTCTATCTATATTAATCATTCCTATAATCAGCGGTCCAGAACCGTACGATGACCCTCCAGTGCGTTGCACGGTGTTCCCCTTTTGCTCTGGGCGTCACTAACGGGGTGCCTTTATGCAGGGAACGCGACACGATGGATCAGCGGAGGGTCCATTGACAACGTGATTGCGGCCGTGACTGAGCTCGTGAACGGGAACATCGACTGGGCGGAGGCGTGCCAGCGGCTGCCGGCGTACGACGGCATCCAGGCCGTGGACTAGTTGGGTAGCACAGCTTTGCTAGCGTAGCTCGTGCGTTCGGGTTTGGGGGAGGGGCACAGGCCCCAAACAAAGCATAAGTGTATCCGTCGTCCGACGAAGACGCCCACTGCTGTAGACAGACTCGCTTGGTTACAGTGTACTAAAATAAATTCGCCCTCAGCAGACCTATAGCAAGGGTTTTCATCACCGCGCCTGCCGCGGTTACGAGAATCTGAATACAGAATACCAGCGTAATTCGACCGACGAGATGGATGTGAAAGTCCGAAACATGAAGACGCAAAGACGTGGGGGCGAATGCGGGCCGGCCACAACACGGTGTGGCCATGTGGCGATCCAGGTGACATGGGGGCGGGACACTCGCCCAACAATGCCGAGGCGCGGGGGGGATGGTCGCCCGACAAAGACGGCGAGCGGGTGGGGGTAGGGCATCGACAAAGACGATGGGAAGGAGGGCCCTTGTGTGGACAATGGCGACGAGCGGGTGGGTCCGGGTGCGGACAATGGCGACGGGTGGGTGGAGCTGCGTGCCGACAAAGACGCAACGATGTGGGGGCAAATGCGGGCCGGCCAGAGGACAAAGATGCGGCCGTGTGATGATCCAGGTGACATGGGGGCAGGATGCTCGCCCGACAATGGCGACGAGCGGGTGGGTCTGTGTGCGGACAAAGGCGATGGGCGGTTGGGTTCGCGTGTGGAAAAGGGCGACGAGCAGATGGGTCTGCGTGCCGACAAAGGTGACGGGCGGGCTGAGTCGAGTCCCAACAAAGACAGTTTGCATAAAGCACGTCGGTGTTTTGCCAAGCACTGACAAGCGGTGCGTGGGATGGGCGCGAGGCGGGCACCTGCCTCAGGGCAGCTGTGCGGGGACCAATGGCAGCGCAGCGGTGAGTTTCGAGCCAGCTTGACTCCAGGTCCGAGCCGGCCTGCCTTAAGTCTCAAGCGCCTTTGCATTCTCCTCATCACAAGGTTGCGACAGGTCTACGGCACGCATCATGCCATCGGACGGCATATTTGCCACGGCATTGGCGGGTGTCTCGCGGCTCACTCACGGGTCACCACGACAAACTTTTGTTGTGGGGTGCTTCAACGCATAAAGGGAACAATAAGTACTTAAAATTAACAATATATATATTTACTATCTACTTAGACAATAGATTTTGCTTTGTGAATGAGAGTCAAAGGACCCTTTGTTAGACTGATGGCACCTACGGACCACATGCCTCGGAGGCACCTGGATTCCAGGTGCCTCGGCTTTTGCCCCCGGTGTGATTCGCTCTGGGCTGATATCAGCTCCAGAATTTCTTCATGCCGCTGTTCCATATTGCCATCTAGCTTTGCAAGGGCACTTGCAACACCGGTTCCCAGTTTGATCTTTAACCAAAGGTCCTCAGATTTGCTATAAAACATTTTCAAAGTGACCCACCATAAATATGTTGCAAGCATCACTTAGGTCTCTTTTGCAAAGATTCAATTGTTGGGTAATTTCACTCTGCCTAAAAAATCGTTGCAAGCTGCCCAACTCTTTTTGAGCCTTCAGGCAGGCATGCAATTTCTGAAGGGTCCTAAATTCAATGAATATCCCATTTTTTTGTGTTATTTCAGTAGGGGACGCACTGCACATATTCAGCTATATGTTCAAGCTGCTGAGGTGAAGTAATGTTGTCTGGGTCGATGCAAAGACCCATCAATGTACAGAGCACAAGATGAATGTCCTCTACCATCTGGAGGCACCGTTCCTTCTGCGACTTGGTATTCTGGATGACTATAGTGAGTCAACGTGACCAATTGTCCCTACAAATGGGCAACCTGGATGAGTGGAACGACTGCAAGAGTCAGACTGCAAACAGTGCCAACAAAAGGGATTTGAGCTGCTTTACTCAGGTCTTGAAGAGCATTGGCCGCCACGACAGTATACTGTAGAACTGGGTGGGAGATGTGTGAGGTGTAAGTGGGCATTGTGAGAAGGGTTGCAGCAGCGGGAGTCAATCCACTGCTCTATATGCATACACCACAGAAACTACTGACCATGCTGTGGAGGATCAAGGAGTGATGGATTGATATCACATCCGCGGGAGAAGGGGTCTGAAACCAGATCTTTGTTCTCTAAACTAAAAACGGGATGTTCGGCATCAGATCGGGTGCTGGTTTGAGGGACATAATGTAGTAGTTGTGGTATCAGTCAGCTGTTCAACACCGGGAGTTGTCGGTTTCAGGTAGAAAGATGGATAATATCTGAAGGGTCCTAAATTCAATCAATATCCCATTTGTTTGTATTATTTCACTAGGGGATGTACAGCGCATACTCAGCTATATATTCAAGCTGCTGAGGTGAAGTAATGTTATGTGAGTCGATTCAAAGGCCCATCGATGCACAGAGCACAAGATGAATATCCTCAACCATCTGGAGACATTGTTCCTTCCGTGACTTGGTATTCTGAATGATTGTAGTAAGTCAACGCTATCAATTAATTTTATCATTAGCCAACCTGGATGGGTGGAACAGCTGCAAGAATCAGACTGCAAGCAGTGTCAACAACAGGGATTTTTGCTGCTTTCCCTAGGTCTTGAAGAGCATTGGCTACCACGACAGTATACTGTAGAACGGGGTTAGAGTTGCCCATCACCAAAAGCGGCAGAACATTGCATGGCTATACCTGGCCTTCCAAGGTACGCCAGGACCGGAAACCCCGGAAGGCTTCAGCTGGCCATGTATAACAACCACAACGGTTTGGAAGGGTCACCTGGCCAGGCGACCTTGGGGCCTTCCAACGCCTTGTATGGTCCCGGCGGCATGTATGGCCTTCCGAAGCAACCTTATGCCCATCCAATGCTTCGACAATGTTCTGTAGGTATACCAGAATTAGATATATTGGAGTTCTCGATACTTACTTGGGGGGAAGCCGATGCTGCGTATGGCATAACTCGTACTTGAAGCTTTTTTTTCGAACAAAAACACTCTGAAGTACTTGTAGTCTGACTCACGCTAACCACCTTTTTTGAGTGGAGACTGCTCGCTGTAACAGGACGCGAGCACAGGGAAAAGTCCGGCCCCAAGCAGTTTTTCGATCGCGCCGATGGACACGACCCACGATTGGTTCTTCTCGATGAGGAAGGTGCGTCTCTTCGCTGGAACATAGCTCAGTATCCCGTTAATGGACGACGACGTGCAGATCAGCCCTGCACTGGATGACGTTGTGAGATCGCCTCTCTGGTCGTAGCAGTTTGGGCTGCAGAACGGTTTTATGCCATCGACCCGCGCGATTCCGTCGGCGCCTGCGCAGCCCTCGGCGTCTTGAAAGACCCCTTGGCCGTCCAATCGTTCGGTCAGCGGCCGCCCGCGACGCTCCCTAACGCCGAGGCCCCGGCGACGCCGCTGCCGACGCGCATCGCGAAGACGAGCACCGCGATCATGATGTTTGTGACGCCCGCCTCGGGTTGCACGTACCTTGATACGTGGAAAGCCATTAGCTGCCCGGTGCCGGGGGTGTGCACGGAGACGCGGTCGCGGTGATCTGGGCTGCCGTAGTCTCTTGCACTGACTTCCCACTCGCAACCTCGTTCTGATGGGCTGCCGCTGTTTGGTGTTCTCTCTTTCGACGGGACGATACATGCATGGGATCTTGCATCCTCGTCTTTGACTCTTTGCGCGGTGCTTCGCGCAAGCTTCGCGCACACATTGGTTTATGCCCTGCACCTTCCACCGCGGTCTTTACGGTCCATCGTTCTATATCTATCCCTTGATGGCTCTTTATTTCCTCCCTACTTGACTTCCGTTTCCCTGTTACTGAATTATTTCGTTCAAATCGACAGTCACGGGTCACGGACCCCTCTGTCGATGTCGAATGTTGGTCGAGGTCACACGTCACGGAGGGGTTTGTCGAACCTTCAAACTGTCATGAGTATCCTTCCTCCCCTCCTCGCCCCCCCCCCCCCCCCTAGAGCACGAAAAAGTGTCAAAACTGTCGAAATTTTGAGGGTGTCACGCAAAAATTCGGCCGCTGTCGAAATGTCGAATAGGTAAATCCGGTCACGCGTCACCCCCCTGTCGATTTGAATGAAATAGTTCAGTATTTTCAATCTACGTATCGCATCCGCGAAGATGGGTGTCAAACAGGACTAAACATTTGTTCAATGTACCGCTCTGGAAATGTCTTCTCTGTACTTTTTGCTTTTCAGGGATAATGCGGATAGGAATAGTGAAAAAAGGTCGTTATGCGGCAGTGGCCGTCCTTCACTAGTTCAAGGGCTTTCTTTGAATTAATTTCACTCCATCTTTTGTTTATGTAAAAGGCGTCTGAAAGACTTTCCACAAGATTCTCATTTGAAGTAAAACAAGCGACTTTTGCTATGGAACATCGATTTATGGTTTAATTTCCTTTCAGTTGAGGACTTCCTAGTTGCAAGCATAATACTCTAGGTACGGCCGGCAGCCTTCCGCGTTGATCGCCGCCTCTCCCGCTGTCCCGAGTAGCAGACGTGAAAGTCGAGTAGCTTTTGAGTTCAGACAAGTTCGGACGTGGAATCTCGGAGTATTCCTTCGATGATTTTTTTTTTTTTTTTGGTACAAGCTGTGGTGGCAGATTCGGATTGCTGCACGACCCGGTACGTGTTCCAAGATAATCGAATCCAATACTGACGACGTGTTCCATCAGCCAGCAAGTGGGTGTACGCAGAATATATATATTGCATTCTTTCACGCGATGCACTGGCTGACGGTATATAAATCAAGGAGTATCCGGGATGGGGCTGGAGGGAAGGAGGGAGCAGAAGAGAAGTGAGGGTGTGTGTGTGGAGACGCGGAGCGCGCCGAACGAGGGAACATATGTGCAGAAAGGAGTGGAGTCGATACCGGACCCGGGCGCACCAGAGCAGACGTTCGTGAGCCATCGCCATCGAGATCAGCGCGTCCGAGGCAGCTATACAGCAGGAAAAAGACTAGGGGGGCGAGGGAGGGGAGTAAGCCAGGGGAGCGAGGAACTTCGAGGGAGAGGAATGAATGAAGGTGGCTGGGGCGCAATCGTAGGTCCGGGCTTGAGGCGGGCGCAGGTGCCCCTGCGTCTGAGTCAGGAGTCAGTCGTAGTTTGCACACCGAGTGGGTGGATCCGAAGCAGGGCCTTGCGGGAGGCGTCGGGCATAGCGCGCTGCGTTTTTCTGGATCCGCTCGGGGACTATCGCGTGAAGCGCGGCTGCATGGAGCGTGGCAAGCTGCGTAGCACGCACGGTCGGACAGCTGAGCTTGGGTCTTGAGGTGGCGATCTTCGGAGGACGTGAGTCGCGGGCAGCGCAGGGCGGGTATTTAGATGAGAAGGGACGCGGAGGGAAGACGAGGGCGGGATGTGGAGGGCTTGTGTGCATCTGGTGCGTTGCGAAACGATGCGCTGCGCGGCGGGCGTGCTGGGCATGTTGTTGGCAGATCCGAGCTCGAAGAGTAAGGCCGCGTGCGATACTGCACGGGCAGCGCACCAGGGTAGAGACGGAGCACGCGCCTGCGTTGGTTTGGAGCCGCGATTGCGCGATAGATTGGTAGCGAGCGGCGATACGGGACAGGACGGGAGAAAGGACACGACAAGAACGAGTGACAGCGGAGAGCAGGCAGGGGAGATGAGAGGGGAAGCTATGAAGGGATGCAGGAAGGGAGAAGGGGATGGGGGGAGAGGAGCACGGGCGCATGCGCCCGACGCGCTCGTACACTAGCCGCGAGCCGGCGCTGGTGTAGTTGTACAGTTGATTTTGAGTTGTGTAGCGAGCGTGGCGGAGTTGGTGAGTTGGTGAGTTGTGGGCGGGGCATTGGCGCGGAAGGTATCGAGCCGCGGTGCCGTGTACTGAGCTGGAGACGACATTCCAGAGTCTGCGTGCAAGCGCCGAAGGATACAGGCGGAAAGTAATGTGAGCGTAGACATAGAGCAGCGGGAATAGTGTCTGCGACGCACCTGCCAGCCTTTGTCCATGTACATCCATCCACTCTGCTTGTCTACGTTGGCGTGCAAATAGGACTGTGAGTGCTTGAAGGCTTGAAGGGGTGGGGCCGGCAGTCGGCCGTGATGTGAACAGGGAGCCAGCGGATCGCAAGGACAAGCTCAGCGTGAGCGCGTGTCGAGTGGCAGGGCTGTGTATTGAGCTCGAGCTAGCAGAGGCTTGTCGGGTCGGTGTGCAGGCCCCGGAAGATACAAGAAGATAATAAGGGTAAGGAATCCCTGCGACAGACCTGAAAGCCTGTACCCATCCTTCTCTCTCCTGTAGTGACACTGGCAGGCATTCGAGTCTGTGCTTGAAGGCGACGACGCTCGGGTCCTCAGGATTTGCCGGGGTTGAATCGGGAAAGACGTAAACACGATTACGTATGTTTTTCCTCTTGGCCTCTCCGTGTCGCGACTCCTGTGGCAGGCTGCCCAGCTGCGTCTCGCCGCCTACGCCGTCGTCACGAACGCCCTTATCGCTGTCAAAAACAGCTCTGATGCACTCACAACGATTATGAATCTCACAACTGGCCGCCGAAGTCGACTTTCGCAGCAACAGGCCCACCACACTACTACACTGAGCAGTCACTGAGCTGATTCGGAGACGTCATACTCAACTTCTGGCCCCCCACGACGTTGATACCTTCGGAGGGTGAATTATCGCGCTCCAAGCTCTTGTCTGTGACCGAATACTTCTGAATCAACACCCAATGCATGTGGCACATACCTTCGCGGTGCACGCATGTCTGGCAGAACTCAGGAGCACTTCGTCTCATGTTCTGGGTCTCTTTCCAGCCGCTCAGCTACTCTTTGTCTTGCGCTACCTTTCGCGGAAAGTTTGGAAACTCACCGGGCTCGCACCACGACTAATACCGTACCACGCCGTCATCCACGGTAGGCTTCAGCCTACTCATCGCGTTCTCGGTGCTATCTTAGATCGTCAGCGCGTACCACCAGGCGATTTTTCAAAGCGCTCCAAATTCACGGCAGGAGCCCATCGACACCTCCACACACACGTCGTTCCGCGATGCAGTTTTGCTCGGTTTTGTGCAATTTTTTCCCCGTGTCTTGCATCATGTCTCATCCATGATATACGGTCTAACTCGCGACGACACAAAGGCGCCGGGATGGCCGGGACCCCCCGTCTTAACCGCTCTCTCCAACGCTATCGCCTCCAACATCTCGGCAAGACCTGCAGCTCCTTTCCTTGATTCGGTGGGCTATTGGCGCTATTATATCGTTTGTTTGCTTCGGTATTCGTATCGGGTATTATAACCACTGACTTGGTATGTTATCCAGGGCCTTGTCTGTTTTCTGTGCTCACCACCATGTAGTGTACATCCTTCGCTCCCTATCGCAGCACTGTTTGGCACCCCACGGTACGCTCACGCTTTAATTGGCCCCTGCTCGTACCGATTCATTCACTTCCTCGGTCTTCGCCCCGTCTATATACCAAGACTACAGGTAATATTTGAAATATCTACGGATTGAGTCAGTATGACTCGACTACTGAATCAGAATGAGTCGAGAGACTCGGTAGCGTAAGTAAACGGAGGCGAAGGGAGGAATGTAGCGGCCTGAGACCCGGAACGTTACATCTGTTTACCATCTTCTTGTCCCATTCAGGCTCTAGAGCTTGCGACTCGAGCCATCACATTAACTGTGATCCCATCGGTATGCCTCATCTTCATCTTCTTGCGTCCATCTTGTGACCACGGCTTTCCAGCTTCCTAGTGTCCTCCGCGCGTCCCGCATGTCTTGTGATGCTTCAGCCGCATTGAGTGAGCGCATGACCGATTCGGGCTCGTCTTCGACCACCATGGCAAGATTTTCTGTCTTGGTGTACTCCCTTGCTGCATGGGCTGTTTCTTCGGCCTGTGCTCCGAGTCATGGTTCGTTGGCTCAGAACTTGGATCTATATGGTGGTCACGTTTCATCAGATCTCCGTGACAACCCTCCGATATCACTGTCCTCGCTCCTCGTCGAGAACAAAGTCACTCCCATAGGCATCGACGTCAACCCCCGGTTCTCCTGGTTAATCGCCTCCTCCGCGCGTAGTGTCTCACAGCAAGGATATCGTCTAACCGTGTCAGCGGTCACCCCTGGCGCTGCGGACGTCTGGGACAGCGGCAACATCTCCTCCGCGCTGCCCTATCTCGCGGAATACGCAGGGCCTGGACTGCAGTCTGACACTTTGTACTTTTGGACAGTGGTCGTCGACACTACTCTCGGTGCTACTTCTGCGTCTTCGAATTTCACCACAGGCTTCTTGTCCCAGGATGACTGGAGTCCAAGTTTGTGGATCGGTAAAAATTCCTCTGTAGTGCCTGTAGCCCTGTCCTCCGCATTCACCGCAGCATCTTGGATCTGGACGTCTGAACCAGACGAACCAAACGCACCACCCGGTGAATATGCCTTCCGGCGCACCTATGTCTCGCCTCCAGGCAAAAATGCCGTATCCGCCACCGTCGTAATCACCGTCGACGATCTCCTCACTCTGTATGTCAACGGCGCGGACATCGCGTCCTCCCCGAACGTCACCGACAGCTGGCAGACTGTGCAGATAATCCACATCCCAACGCTCAAAGCCTCCAGCAACCTCTTTACCGTCCTGGGCACCAACCTCCCCAATGGCGAGGCGGAAAACCCCGCTGGCCTCCTCGCGGCGGTTCAAATTACCTTCGACGACGGGATGCAAGACATATTTGTCTCCGATTCCACGTGGCGCGCAACAGGGGGCCCAATTCCGGACGACTTTCAATCCCCCGCGCTGGACGACTCCTCATGGTCGCCTGCCTCATCGCTCGGCACGTACGGCGTCGATCCCTGGGGCACCCAAGTCGTCGTCGCGGCCCCAAGTACAACCATTCCATCTCTCTCAACGGCCAATTGGATTTGGGCAGCCGAGCCAGATCCCCCGAACGCGCCCGTTGGCGAGGTCGCGTTCCGCCGGACATTCGCTACTCCGGCTGGAAAGACAGCTGTTACGGCGATTATCGTCGTCACCGCGGATGATTTGTACACCCTCTACCTCAACGGCGAGATAGTGGGCAGCGCACCCAGCGAGACCAATGCCTGGGAGATCGCGACCCTGTATCGCGCGCCACTCAACGAGACGTCTAACCTGTTTGCGGTGCTCGCAATGAATGTGGGGACGGTGGACAACGCCGCGGGACTGCTCACAACGATTACCATCCAATACGCGGACGGATCGGAGGATTTCATCGTCTCGGATTCAGCATGGAAGGTTACCGCCGCAATTCCCGTCCCCGCTGACTTTGCACAGCCGGGCACGGATGACTCCGCCTGGGCGTCCGCGGCGGAGTTGGGTGTGTACGGCATCACGCCGTGGGGCACCGGCGTCACTGTATCCGACCCGCTTGGCGAGCACCCCGCGCCGCTACTCCGCAAGTCATTCACACTTGACAATAACAAAACTGTCGCCTTCGCACGCCTATACTATTCCGCTGGCGGCTTCGCGAGCATCACGCTCAACGGCCTGCCTGCGTCCGACTACGTGCTGAGTCCGGGATTCACGAAGTACGACACGCAGGTGCAGTACGTCGGGCTCGACGTCACGGCGCTCCTGGCCGCCGGGGAGAATGTACTGGCTTTGGAACTGGGCCGGAATTATTACGGGATTACGCAAGTGGCGTTGAGCGAGTGGAACTGGGTGGATGCGGCGTGGCACGGGGAGCCGGCGTTCCGGTGCGTGTTGAGTATTGGGTACGCGGATGGGGCATCCCAGCGTATTGTGTCGGATACGTCGTGGAAGGCCGTCGAGGGGCCAACGAGGCTGGATGATATTTACGGCGGGGAGAATTACAATGGTAATTTCGCTTCCACGCACGTCATTGAGTTCACTGATTATGTTGCTGCGATCCAGCGAGCTACATCATCCCTGGGTACGAACTCCCCGGATTCGACGACTCCGGATGGGAGAATGCAGGGATTATGTCCGGGCCGGCGGGTGTGCTGGTCAACGCGCGCCAGCCCCCCACACGCCTCCTCGAATCGCTGCGCCCCATCTCAATAACTCAACCTGTTCCCGGGATATATGTCGCCACTTTTGAACGGGTCGTAGCGGGCTGGGCGCGGATCACTGCCTCGGGTCCGAAGGGGACGCTCATCACGGTGCATTTCGGTGAGAAACTCGAAGCGGATGGGACGGTCATATACTTGGGTGAGGCTTCTCTCGCAGACATCATTTTTGAGCTCTGCTGTGTTCAACGCATCCGGAATAGATGTAGCCCACAATTTCGCGAACAACTGGCAGACAGATCGCTTTTGGCTCGCGGGGACTGGAGACGCAGAGACATTTGAGCCCAAGTTTTCGTACAAAGGTTGGTTGAAATTCTCCCAACCCAAGTCTTTGCATTAATAATCACATTGTGCTGTTTTCAGGCTTTTTGTACGTGCAGCTGGAGGGCTGGCCTGGGCTGTCGCCCCCAACAGCAGACGACATCATAGGTCAGGTGGTGCACGACGATTTTGAAACGTACGGAGACTTTAACTCCTCGAGCGAGCTGTTCAATCAGATGCATGCGGCGGTGCGGTATACTATTCTCAATAACGTGCATTCCATCCCTACCGACTGTCCAACCTTTGAAAAGAAGGGGTGGTGAGTGAACAAATAAAGTTCGATTCTGTGCCGAGCCTTGCTTACTTCTCTCTGTCAACCAAGGTCAGGGGATGCGATGCTCGCAACCGTGCGTCTAATCAATTGTTCTGTCTTGCATAGCTGATCATCTGGTGTAGGAAATGTTCTTGTCGAACTTTGGCAGCTCAGAGTTTCTGGCGAAATATGTGCGCGATTTGCATGAGACGCGCGCGGATGGCGCAGGTCCGCCGGATGTTATTGGCCCTGACACGGGATTTGGATGGGACACGCAGGCTCCGACGTGGCAGTGAGAATCCTTGCACACACACTAATGTTTCTCTGATTTCATCCTGCCTCGGTCTCTAGTTCGGCGCTCATCCTTACCCCGGCGTGGATATACCAGTACCGCGGCGACAAGGGCGTGTTGACCGACCATTACGATTCGATGAAGAGCTATATTGAATTCGAGCTCGAGCGCTCGCCGGGGAGTATCAGCACGACGTGGTTGGGGGATTGGAATACACCAGTAAGATGTTTCTCAGGCGCATATCAATCCATCCATTCACAATGTGTGTTCCATTCAGGAGACCGATCCTAATGGCGCAAATCCACCTGAAGACCTGCGCGTTCCTGCAACTGCATTCCTGTGAGTATTGGCTTTTTCGGATCTGTCGTAGCGAGAGAAACGCTCATAGATCTGTAGGTACCAGATGCTCGTCATCATGCAAGAAATCGCAATAATTCTGTCCGAGCCCGATGATGCCGTATCTTTTGCTCAGAGTGCTGCTCAGGTCAAAAGTGCCTTTAATGATGCCTTTTTTAACGCGTCCTTGGGTCATTACGCAGGCGTCGGCGATGGCGGATACCGCCAGTCGCACAATATTCTCGCCTTGGGTTTCAATCTCACGCAAGATAGCGAAACAGCTGTAACTGTGGCCAAGAGTATCGTCACTGACGTCACCAGTCGCGACATGCATCTGAACACCGGAGCACTTAGCACCAAGCATTTGTTGCCCGTGCTCACCGCGTACGGATATGTTGATGTTGCACTTGCACTTGCCCATCAGACGACCTTTCCGAGCTGGGGGTTCTGGATCGAAAACGGCGCCACGACCACGGTGAGTTAATCATCAGCTCCTTTTCTGGGAAGTGCTCAACATGTATTTGGTAGTGGGAGCACTGGCTCGTGGCGGCGCGTTCGCACGATCATGTAGGTTGACTCTGACGCCCGCTTTCGTGTGCTAATTGAAGTGTAGTTCTTTCTTGGGACGTTCGAGGACTGGTTCTTCAAGTCTGTTCTAGGCATCCAATCCACCTCTGTTGCCTTCCAGACCGTCGATATAGTGCCGGTCGCCACAGGAGCGCTCGAATTCGCGAGCGGATGGATGCTCACTCCGTTTGGGAACCTCACGGTGGCGTGGACACGCACCGCAGAGTCTCTTATGCTGGACCTTGGTGTCCCCGTGGGCGTCACCGCAACAGTGAATTTCGATACTGCCAGCGAAGTGACTGAGAGTGGGGTCGATGTGATGGGGCTCCAGGGCATCAGCGTGTTGCCTTCAACGGATGGGCAGCCTATGCGACTCGCAGTTGGGTCTGGACAGTACAATTTTGTGGCTAGCTGAGCCATAGGTATGTGCAGTTAACCACGAGAGACTTCCTTTCCATGGCATGCAAAGAACGATGAAACTTGGTGTGAGGCCGATGCTTCGCACGGCGGGACTCGCACTTTACCCTTTATTTATTTAAAAAAAATTGATTTCGGTATCTACTGACCTGTGCACGAGGGGTAAATTATTTCAGAGTCTCCAGTGCATAATTGTGATAGCTTTTCTGGCCTCACAGAAAAAATTGTTGCACAACCTGTTGCAGTGTAAAACTGAAAAACAAATTTAATTGCATCTTACTTATGATTTTGTGTATGCTTCTTTGTATACCAATGTACACTCGTAAACTGGGAAGCAAAACACTCAGGCTGCACAGTGTTTTACAGTTTTACAAGTTCAATAATAGGTCCAGCACCTCCAATCTTTCTGTAGATCCATTCTTGTCATCTGGGCTACACGCCAGGGGAAGTGGACATTTCATTTGGGGATGTTCTTGTAGAGAACAAGAGCAATCTCTCTTGAAAGCTAAATTTGATTAAATAATGGCAAAGCGAAATGACTTGATTTGCCCTGCTCTTGAATGCTACAGATCAGAAAACTCAATAATTGTGGTCCTAGGCTCCAGAAGCACTCTCCTAAGACTTTTCAGAATTTCTGGGCTTGTAAAAGCATCAACCCATAATGCCGGCAAATATGAGCCAAATGACACTGGGGGCAATCACTGACGCATATGATCTTCATATGCGTCAAATGAATATGGTCCGCACTTGATGCCGAATACACAAGGTTGCCTTTGACTTTCAAAGGCTGCCTTTGGCACATGCTTTGTTCCTCCACACAGGAGCACAAAGCATGCAACAAAGCTGCCCTTGGTCAAAGGCAGCTTTGTGACATTTGTGCCACCTGCAGACCATATGCATTTGACGCATACTACTGTACTATTTCATTCAATTCGAATGTAACGCGTAACGCTGGCCTTTTCGTTCGAAAATGTAACGCACAAGGCCGGGTTGTTCGAATTTTTAAAACGTAACGCAACAATGCTCAAAATCGGCCGAAAATGGCCCAATTTTCATTTTTTTTCGCTTCCCGTTCACCGGTTGATACATCAAATAATGCATATTTTAACCAAGTTCTCACCTCGATTAACCAAGTGCCGATGTCAAATGTGAATCGCGGTAATGCTCGGAAGACTAGTACTTGGAGCCCCTGTCATTCGATCCGCGAACGGCCGGTTCAGCCCAGGCTCATCTCCGCCCTGTTCGAATTTCTTTCGGCGTAACGCCCCTCTACCCGTCCGTTCGAATTCCAAAATTCGAACGAGGGCGTAACGCGTAACACCCCCGTTCGAATTGAATGAAATAGTACAGTATCTGGGATTGTCATCCTGGCTGGACTAGGAACCTGGCCACTTGCGCAATATAACACTAGTTAGTTAGCCGTATGTCTTTCTTGTGGTCAGGGAGTGGACCACGGCCTATGCCGCCTGTCTGTGCCAATTCTCAGCCAAAAGTGATGAGTTGATGATAAGCGGTGGCGCCGAGGATGTCGGTCCGGAGGGTGGGAAGGCATGGATTTGGTGTGTTTATTTACTTCCTAAGAGCATTCCTACAATTTATTTCTGCCACCCAACTCCTCTTCCTGGCACACCGGCGGTGTTTCTCTGGGATACCCAACATCTGCGCTCACATCCCACAGTAGAAGTGCATTTAACTGCCATTTTTATTGATCATTTCTATAGTTGTCATATATAAAAAGGATCATTCGTAACCCTTGAATATAATCCCACCTTCACAGGCCGTTGCCGCGGTCCAAAACACCCAGTTTGCAAGGGTGGCCAGGTAGCTAGTCATTTCCCCTTTTGGGAACTCTGTCAAGAATAAATTGACTATGCCACAAATACACATCCAAAATGGCCCCAAATAGGCTCAAACTCTTCCCAGGATGCGCGCCCATCTCATGGGGCTCATAGCGCCTGGGCGAAGTGCTCGAACTGGGCACCAGTAGGCCGAAATGGCTAAGGTGGCCAGGATCCCCCTCCCAAATAGTATGGTTTTCCTTTTTGCCCCCAGTGTAATAAGGCAAATAAAGCTAGCCTGTGCGGCTGCAATACAGGCATTTGGGTTAAATCCTTGTGGAGGTTTTGGAAGGAGAAGAATTATATCACAAAAACTTACCCTCATTGAGACCCTCGAAGGTAGTGAACAGGGCATTGTTTCACTTCCCAGTTTACAGCTGTATCTATAATACCATCTAGTGTACATCTTGCTTGGAAGAGTTTTGAGTTATCATGGCACTCTCATTTTTTTCCTACTCTCAGCAGGAGGTGTGTTTCTTACCTGGAGTATTTACCCAAGCAACTACCATCTAAAGCCTGTAAATGTCAGTCAGCCATAGAAATTATCCCTAAACTTGTACATTGAGGAGGACCACTGTTGATAGTTGCTCCACTCCTGTCACTGGGTGTTGACCGAGTTTTTGCAATCCCGAAAGAGCCATGCTCCGAGGATATAGCCCCGAAGGACGAAAAAGCTGTTATAGGGCCCGGAATACGAACGGCTTAATGTCCGAAAGAAAGTCGAGATGAAGCAACTGTCCACAAGGTCGAGACGAGTTGAATTGGCTGTCTATAGCGGGTAGAAGAATATAATGAGGTGAATGTGCTGAGGTGTTCGCCTTGCAGTTATGATGGGGGCGAGCCTGTTCGGGTTTGATCTTGGTTTGATCCAGGTAACCAGAGTTGCGGCCTGGTTCGAGTAACCGGTGAGAAGGTGTACCGAACTAACTCCAAACGACGAGAGTCCCGGCCTTGACAAGCTGAAGGTGACATTTGAGCTGACGAAAGATGAGAAGGAATGAATAAATGAAAGAAAGAGAACGCTCCACCGGCTCCATCATACTTGACCTTCTTCCAATCCAGTTCCTTCCGCCGGAGCGAGTGCCACAGGTACAAGGAAGTTCAAAATTAAAAATGTGCACAAGTCAAAGTCAAACAACAGCCTTGACATTAACCCAGCAAATCAAGTGAGCCGAATCAAGTGGGCCGGTTCACAAGATGTTCGGCGGACCCTTAGCGGAGTCTGAAACTGAATAGATGCCGCACCGGTGCGGAATCAGCCTACGCGCAGGTAGCAGCCGGCTGATCGGCGGTGGTGGGCATTGGCTGATGGCGGCATTCACTGCCGTTGAGAGCATGGCGTGCTTGTGTGACTCGGCCACATCGGCGTCGGGTTTTCTAGGCCTGCAGTGGGAGGGCGGGCGGTGTGCGGGCTGGTCGAGGACGAGTGTCAAGGAAAAGTTACGGCAGTCAATCCAAATCGGGAACAAGTAATCAGCATGATTCAAGTTGCATCTTGCCTTTCTCCATGTCCCGTCTGCTGTAGCGCCGTCCAGCCGCGTTTTGCCGCCTTCATCGTCATAAACGCTCTTTGCAGACACTCGCTCTGAACTACGTCTGTGACTCTCATAAGTTCCTACTGACGCAGAGACTTACGAAAGCAAGCCCACCACAAGTTAAATCGGAGGCCGACCACTCGATCTCTGGGCCTGTTCGACGTCTATACACAAATTCTAGTTCCTCATCTTGTATTCTACCGAAAACGCCATGAATGAAGCCCAATGTGTGGCACACTGTACCTTCGCTATGCACGCAGGCCAACAGAACTTGAGAGCACTTCACATCGTCTACTGAAATCGTTTTGAACTCCTCGGAGTGGTCATTTTCCTTGCTCCCTCCCTTCTACAGCTCTCGTTTCCCTCACGGTCCGGTTCACACATCTATCCGACTTTCTGGAACGCCGTGTGAACAGGTGGGACCTGTCCGCAGTCTGATAATCCCTCTGACTTGGAGGCTCAAGCCCAAATTACAACCCGAAACTCTCAATTTATATTTTGACGCGCGGGGCCGCGTTCGCGGGACGCCTGCCCTAATCTGTGCAATATCAGTTGCCAATCACCTCCTTCAGCCTTCATTTCCCTTCTGCTCCCCCGTTGAACGTTGTCTCATTTACGGGACCTTCAAGAATGCAGGGACGATCCCTCTGTGAACAGGCGCGTCCTCACGCCGATCTGCTACTAACACTGACTTGAATTCAACAGCCAAAATTATACATGAATCTTCCGTCGTGGGTTTGACGCGCCGAGTCACCCGGGAACAGTGCGCTTTCACTATTATTATGATATTCAATATATCTTGCTGATCGCCTTATTCGGCTCTCACCGTCCCGCTCCCCCGTTGAAAGCCCTCGCGTCTGTGTAGCCCTCGGAATGCCGCCATTATCACCGTTTGGATGGGTAAGTTGTTTCCGCCGTCTATTAATCGTCTCGTTCCATCTTGCCCTTATCTACTTCTTTACCAGGGACCGTTGTCCTTTGAGTCTGTGTGTCGGTCTATTTTGGTCGTTCTTCATCCAACTGACTGACTTGTCTTGCTGTCAAGACAGATCCTTCGCCGTCGCATCCCCGGTGGATGTCCTCGTCTCGTCTCGTATTCTGCATGTGCCAGAAAATAGTGTTATAGATCGGTGCATCTTCTTTCCCGGACCCACATCTCATCCTCAATGGGGATGGCCAAGGAGAACGGTGGTCCAGTGCGGGGTAAGAGCCATGACGTATTCCCACCTCGTTTGTGACTATTCTTCTCACAACACTTCCAAAGACATCTGGTGACCGCCATCTTGAATTGCAATTCCGGTCGATGCGAACGGAGCTAAAAGTATCTGCACTCGCCCCAAATTCGCCCACTTGCCGATTTCCCTGAGTTTTCACTGCATCGCCGTTCAGAAACTCATGGCGGCCCTCAGAAATTTTGGGGCGAAATCCAACAGGATATGAACACTCTTGATAATTATTGTTTTGCATGCCGGGTTCAAACTTCAAATAAAATTTCAATGAGTCGGAAGTTAATCCCAAAAGCATCAACCGTCGGCCTTGAGGAATTTCTCCATCCTATCGGCCGACTTCACCGCTCAGTCTTTACGGATTCCATTCTTGGTTTGCATGTTGGTTGATTGTCGGGGTTTGTTGTCGGCTCGGACTCTGCCGCGCACCGTCACGTGAACCATTTATGACTCCATTCCGCCCCTTGACGAACGTTTTCGTTCAGCTCTGAAGATCACATAACTTGGACCCAATGCCTAATCCACCGAAGCTTCCGCCCGAACTGGAATGCACAGTCTTCGAAATCGCTGCTCTCGCACGTCCGAAGATGATTCCAAGTCTCATACTGGTGGCACACCGTGTCAAGCACTGGTAGTTATACGCCAAAAACTCAGCGATATATTTTGACTAAGTCTCGATGTCTTTGACCCAGGGTTGAACCTCTGCTCTATCGAGTGATAATGGTGGTCCCCCCGCGCGAGGCCCTCGAGTTCGACACACTCCAATTCCCGCTTTTCACCTTCAAAATTCTGTTCAAGGTCATCGCGACTAAACCGCTGGAGTTTCTTCAAAACACAGTGCGATACCTATACATCGATGTGCCTGCCGAGTCCGCGGAACTGCAGTCCATCTGCACGGCATGCAAACATGTCGTGAGCCTGTTCCACTATGAAGGCCCGCGCAGCCCACTAGTTCCGGAGTTGTTGGATAACCTCCAGCATTTGCGCTACCTAGCTCTGTCGTTCGAAATTCTTCGGGACTGTCACATTGGGCGCCAGACCTCCTGCGTGAGCCATATCACGCATCTCGAGCTCTTTGATACACAAGAGGACCCCCGGGTCCCCGAGCTCTGTAAATATCTCCCTCTCATGTCCTGTCTCACACATATCGCTTTCGATTCCGTTCTGCACGATCAGCCAGTAGAAACTGCGCTGCTGGCGACAAAAAATTTGCGGTGCATCCTGCTTTTCGTTAACGCAGATTATGCCTCGTAGCTCCTGCGCAACCTCGATCCGCTGTTACTGCAGGACGATCGATTTCTCTGCCTCGGTCAGGAGAAAGACTGGCGCGAGGAGTGGCTACAGGGAGCTGCAACGGGAGAAAACTACTGGGTTGTCGCCGATGCGTTCCTCGCAGCGAGGCGTAACGGCAAGGTTGATCGTAAGCAACGAGACCTTCTGATGAACCTAATAAATTAACCCTTATTTCTTTGCGCAGGGTCTCGCTTCACTATCTCTGATACGGATACCTCGTGGCGGAATTGAAACTATGTTTGTGTTACTATTGAGTAAAAATAATGGAATATCCCATGTCCACAACTCTCTAGAATCTCAGCATAACGAAGGCGACCCGGAGCGGTACGTACTCAACTTGGATTCACTGCCCAAGGCTACGATTGCTCCACGTTGTCCAAGTTCAATGTCTGTGCAGGCTCTCGCTATGCTATATCTGATCTGGATACCTCGTGGCGGGATTAAATCAAAGTTTACAAGTAGCTCCCGCAATATCACGTCCTGAAAGCTTGTCCGTTCTCTCTTGAAGGTCGTATCATGAACATCATATTGGCTAAGACAATACAGCCCCAACTGCTTCCCCGTAACGACGAGGGAAGAGTGAACCACCTCTTCCAGTGACCACGTTTTGGGGCGACCGACTCGTGCAACTGACTGGTTATCCTTGACTGGGCGAACAGAGTTCAAGGTGCAGCAATTGGCGCGCGTACATGGTTTTCTCCTCGTACCGGCAGAAGTCTTTCTCCGTGAAGTCTGATCTTCCATCCCCAGGTCGGCTACACGGTTAGGGCACGGTTACTCGGCTCGGCAGATCATACCAGTCAGGCCTGGTATGCAAGAGTTGATGACTCACGGGTCCCGCTGCCCCGACGGTTCCGGATACTAACCGTGTCGGCTTTTTAGATATTCGGCTACATAGCTGGTACCCCAGTGTTGGGTATACGGATACGTGGTTGGAATCATCAGCCAGTTCCGCGAAAAGATTCGTGTATATAAACTTCCTTCCAGGTCGTCCAAATCAACCCAACATGTCTGAGCCAAAGAACAACTCCCCCGTCTTCTTAATCACCGGGTGCTCAACAGGGCTAGGCCGAGAAGTCGCTCTGGGTCAGTGTTACTTTGATTGGACGTTCTCTGGGTCTAACAGCCGGTGACTACACAGCCGCGTTGGAAAGCGGGTTCCGTGTTATTGCGACTGCCCGGCACTTGGAGGCGTTGTGCGATCTCGAGAAGAGCGGCGCGAAAACTCTGGCACTGGATGTTACTTGGTCTGTCCTGGATCTCGCCGACTTCGCTGTGAAAGTAATCGCTGTGTAGTAAGCGGCCGCTACGCCTTCTACGATTGGACGGTGCTCACGCGAAGGTTTTTTTGTCTTTTCAGCGGCCAGATCGACTACCTCGTCAACAATGCAGGAGTTGCGCAGGGCGGCGCTATCGAGGAGGTCTCGCCCACGGAGGCGCTAACCCAATTCAACACGAATTTCTTCGGCCTGGTAAGTACTATCTTATTTTGTTGAGTAGTGAGGTTTGACTACGAAGGACTGCATAGCTGAATATCGCGAACGCATTCCTTCCCCACTTCCGATGCAGGCGTACGGGGACGCTGGTGAACTTCAGCTCGGAAATAACGTGAGTTGCGATGCCTGGTGCTGGACTGTATGCCGCGTCCAAGGCCGCGGTTAATGCGGTCTCCGACACGTGGGCGCGCGAGCTCGCGGAGCATGGAATTCGGTCGATATCCATTCAGGTAGAGATGAATTTGGCCTCCGTGGGCGTTCAAATACTGAATTCACTAATTCTTCTCCAGCCAAGCGGCTTCCGCATGGAGTTTTTCAGCTCTGCCGCCACTCGGCCTGCGGCGAAGACGATCGAGGGCTATGACCTCGCGCATGGCACGATCAAATTCATGGCCGATGAGTTCGTTGCGCCCGGTGATCCGGCCAAGGCAGCGCAGAACATCATCAAGCTTGTCACCAAGCCAGAAATTCCACTCCGCTTTGTGGTAGGTGATGATGCGTATGCCAATTGCAAGGCATTCTATCAGAAGCGGCTGGAGGAGATGGAGGCGGTGCGGGAACTGAGTACTGGGACAAATTTCGAGAAGTGAATGGGCTCACAGTCGGTGTTGCATTCCTTGTAGGGAGGAGAGGCTTGAGGAGTCGAAATCGAGCGTCTAATTGAGTGTCCTATTTTGCGCAACCTTTTTCAGTTTGTATGAATAGACTGTGATAACTTGAGCCATCCGCAGGCAGTGGACGGTACTGAAGGGCACGGTTAGCTCCTGAGATTTGTCACATTCAAGCATGCGCTTGGAATCTACTCCCGAGGAGCTGGTTAGACTGGTGAGAGAACAGGTTGCCGGAGAGATCCGAGAGCGATACCGGAGCGCAGCTGCAATCACTGATGTCGATGTCGGTGACTTCTCTCCCTTTTGCCTTCGACCACGATGGCGCACTATGAGCAGTTGGGAGACGCACCTGAGGAAGGACCTGGATGTAATTAACGGATGCATGGACAATTAACAAAGATGTCGAATTGGCCGATTGTGTTAAAATTGGAAGAGAAGCTACGGATGATGGTTGAACCAATATGTAGGAACATTGGAATTGAAACTAGTAAATCCGCGAGAAGGTAGCAATGAAGATGTCTACGAACCTGAACCCTAGCGAGCCGCTGGAAGCTGAAGCCGAGGCGCTCGGTGGAACCTGAAGCGCGGGAGTCAGCTTGATAAAGACAACTAGATCAAAAACTTACCCCAAGGACCTCATTCGTTCGTTAACTGGACTCGCGGTCGCATATACGATTTATGAAGAAAGAAAGAACAAGAGAAAATTGCGAAGGATTCAAAAGACGCAATCGAGGAAGGAAGGGACGGAACGGAAGTGTGGACTCGGGGAGAAAGAAGGGTAGGACATTCGGCGAAGTTCAATGTTGACGGATCTGTATCAAAAGTACGTCAGTCGGATGGAAGAAATTGAAAGGCTCACCTCGAGGGGCGCGGTTCGATGGTAGGTTATAAATAAGGTCAGTTCGCCAAGTTCAAAGCTACGGTGCTCAAACAAGGCAAATACATGATCAACTGAGACGCACCTGAACTGAGTTGTAGGTTGAAGCTGTACCCTGAGCGTCGAAAGTAAATTCGACGAGACGAAGGAAGGTACGAGAAAGAAGCGGTTATCGAATAGAAACATACTTTAAGTGCAGCGCGCCCGAGAACGTAGCATTGATAACTGAACTATCTTCGAGTCAGTTCAAAGGAACTGGAAGCATCACCAAAAAATACAGACCTACCTGGACGTTTCAAAGACGAGATTGTACTAGCAAGGGGTATCCAATAGAATCGTGACTACTTACCGCACGCGCGCAGTTCCGCGCGTCAAATGTACCGCCATAAATTTGGGAATAGTTTCAGCTTGAGTTTTGAAGTAATAGTACGTCGTAGGTGGAGGAACAGACTCACTTGCTCAAGTCGTGATATTCACGGCGTTCCCAAAGGTCGTACACAGTGCAGGCAGTCAGCGGGGGAGCGGGAGGATATGGGAGTTGAAAAAGACGATTAACCAGAAATAGTTGAATGGCGCGTACCGTTCCCGCACGGGGAAAGCTTTGAGCCTAGGCTTGAGGATTGATGTTAGATGGGGTAGCGGACCGCCGTGGAGGCAAATCTCCTCAAACGGCGATCACAACGGTGTTCTCGAAGTTCAGATGCAATGGGCGGAGCAGATGAGGATATGGCTGACAAACCGGTCAGTAAGAATTATTGAATTGAACGGCAAGGGAGGTAACGGACCGCGGAGCAAACAATCAAATCTAAACGCAGGTACCCCTCATGCTCTCAACAAGGTTGTGAGTCGATTATTGAAAGTGTCCAAGGGTAATCGAATCCAATACCGTCGACTCGTTCCATCGGCCAGCAAGTGAGGTAAGAATAAAATACATTGTATTCATTCACGCGATGTACTGGCCAACGGTATACAAATCAAAGAGTATCCACGACGCAGCTGGAGGGAAGATGGGAACAGGGAGAAAAGCGGGGGGTGGTGTGTGGAGGTGGGGAGCGCGCCGCGCGAGGGATGGATGTGCAGGGGAGGAGAGATGGAGTCGAAGCTGGGCTTGTGATGAGCTAACATCAGAGTAGACGTCCATGCGCCACTCGCAGATATCGGCGCCTCAGAGGCAGGAAAGGGGCGAGGGAGGCGAGGGAGGAGGGGGAGTAAGTAAGGGGAGCGAGCGAGGAGGGACGGACAGGCGGACGGACGGAGGGAGGGAGGGACGGAGGGAATAGTAAAGGAAGAAGGGAATACAGGAGAGAATGGTTGGGGGCCGGCATCGGCATCGGCATCGCGCACGCGCGATCGTAGATCCGGGTTTGGGGTGGGAGCAGCTGCGCGGTGGGAACCATGCGTGTGAGTCGGGAGTCGGCCGCAATGTGCACGCAGGGTTGGGGGATCAGCGGGATGTGTAGAGGAGCGCGCGTTGCGGTTCCCATCGAGCTTTCCGGACCGTCTCTGGATCGCGCAGAGGGGCGTGGGGGCATGGAGCGCGGCCAGTCGCGTAGCGCGCGGGGGTCGCACAGCTGAGCTCGGGTCTGGAGGTGACTGTTTCTAGAGGCTGTGAGTCGGCCGAGTCTTTCAGAACCGAGCAGCGCAGGGCGGGTATTTAGATAACGAAGGACGAACGCCGAAGGCCGGATAGGGAGAGCTTGCTGGGGGGGGTTATGTGCAGAGCGCGTACAGCGGGCGCTGAGCATCTTGGCCCACAGAGTGGCGCGCGCCACGGGGAAGGACCGCGGGGGGCACACGCGCCCGACGTGCTCGTAAGCGCGAGGTCTGTCGTCGTTGATAGCGAGCAAGCGCGAAGTTTGAGTATTGCAGCGAGCGAGTCGGAGTCGGGGGTGGATATCGTATCCGGCTAGTAGACGAATCGCAAGCGCGGCCTCGGCGTGGGCTGAGCAGCGGAGCCGTGCAAGTATTGGGCCTAGAGTGGCTCGAATCGGGGAGTCGATGTGGAAGACCGGCGCATAGCGAGAGGGGACCACAGAGGAAAGAGTATCTGCGATACACCTGCCCGCCTGTATCCATCTACCCGCCTTCTCTCCATAGCTTCGGAGCGATTGGCGTAGGAGTCGAGTCGCCTGTGCTTGAAGGCGATAAAGTTCGGGACTTGTAGGGTGTGCTTGTGTGCTTAAGCATGACTCGGCGTTGGATGCGTCTGGTATTCAGCGGGAGGGCGGGTGGTACTATCGATCGCCTAAGGGACAACCGTTAGTTGACCGTTAGCGCACTCGGTGAAATGCACTAGACCGGTAACCGATCTGTCTACGGGAATACTGTCGGTAGACAGACCGGTCGATCTGGGCTTGAATTTAGATGATACGCATTTCGCCTCATTTCACCACGTGAAAGTCACGTTTGATGCCCCATCAACATAGCCACAACCGCCGTTTGCCATCTGAGGCACGCAAACCCGCACCAAAATGCCTCAAAAAAACCCCAGCGCGCAGGGAATAATGTCTAGAGCAAGGTTAACGAGCAACGGAACAAAGTTGGGATGTGAGGCAGGCTGAAGTTCAAGTCCCCCTTCAAACATTTTGATTGATTCTTCAATATCTTTAAGATTGCTTCGGCAGTTGGACCTAGCAGTAAGCATGTGACCGAGGGTGCCAAGTACATATCCCCGGGAAGGATGTCTCCATGATAGATGTGCAACTGTTTGTCTTAATTTTGCAAGACATTCATTGAGATCTTGTAGGTCATTAGACCGTTCAAATTTGTCACGGAGTGCATTGCCTGCTCTTTCTGCTTCCAACGCAATTCTATCTTCTGTCGCAACCTTGTTGAGCACCTCCAAAGTGTCGTCCAATATGTGAACATCCAATATCTCAGGGGGATTGGCTTGCGCCACTGTTAATAGCGCAGCAGCCAGGCAGATTGATAAAAAGGGCCGCATTCTACTAGCTTTCCGCATATATGACAAAGCCTTGTTCAGCAGCATCGAATCATTGGTAGAGTGATACTGCAGTAAGATTAAGTCAGAGAGTTCCAGCAGGGACTTCCATTGCTCTTCATCAGAGATTTCAGTCCCTGACAGGATTTTCTCGTACAGCTTGACTGCATTCACCAAGCTTTCAGGATCAAGGCTTCCGCAATATGAAGTGAGCAGAGTCAAGGCATTTCTCATAGTTTCAGCAGGGTCATTGACTTGGATCGATGACTCCTAAATATGGACTTGAATTTCAGTCAAGGGTACAAAGTCAAATGACTTGCCGGCAGATTATCGACAACGGGATACCTGGGAGGAAGCTCTTGCATTATAATAACAGCGAAAAGCCATGATGACATCATTCTTGTCTCCTGCGTGGTTGAATCGCATCAAGCAAGCTTTGGCAAGGTGATATTGAACATCCGTCGAATCTGGGGTCGTAATATCCTCGATGCTTGAGAGAGCAGACTTCAAGAGAGAAATGGCAGTCTCCAGTGATGAGACATTTGCTGCATTTTTGCATTTCACGAAGGAGATATGAGCAGCTCTGAAGTTCTCCGAAGTGGAGCTGTCTCGTATTCCAAAATCCTGAGCAAATCTGTGAGATCCGGCTGTTATCCGGAAGGCACTTGAAGTGCTCACAGGTCCAACAACATTAGCGGCCGATGCTGGGGGGCTTGCCATGATCACTACAACTTCGGTATGCACACCCGACAGAGAGGTAGATATGTGGCTTGGGTTGGGAGACATGGAATCCATGTCTAGATTGTGGCACTCTTATATGTGACCCCCAGCGCCAAAAAGTGTCACCCCATTTCTCAAGCTGTCAACCCCGTCTGTACAAATTTAGGGCGTTCTCAAAAATATGCACTTAATTAGTGCCGAGTAAAGTAAGATGCAGTGATTCCGGCAATGTTGCGAAAGGCAGCAGTTTAATATAGTTGCGATCCAGCTGTCAACATGCAGCAGTATCCCAAAGTTTAAACGCCTACGCGCGAAACACGGAGAAATGTCGTATGTACTAAGACACTACACTAGATGTAGCAGGCCTACCTCTTCCGCCTTCTTTGATGTACAAGGAACATGTTTCACCCCGGCGGCGCGTGGTGGTATGCCAATACGCAGCTCGACGTAGGACGTGGCTCGACACAGCTCGCGCATGACGGGGAGAAGGCCCTGATCCTTCCCCTCGCTCGTCCGCGCAGAAGCTGACCGGTAGCCATAGCCACGCAGGGCTTGGCATCTGTGAGCAGACTCCTGTGTTCAGAACGGGAGAGCAAAGACAAATGTGTCGATGGCGCACTTATTCGTCGCGATGGTGGAGTTGCACTGTGCGGTAGTGGACGTTATTAATGGAGCAAAAGAAGATGGCGTACATTCTCTGAGAGTGTAGAGACCATCACACGCTGACATCCTCCATCGCTCGGAACAGTACGTACGAATTGGGCGAGGCACGAGCTCCAACTTATGGATAATTTGCCTAGCAATGTTGTGTGCTTAGCATGGAAAATGGTCTTAAAATTGGACTTTTCGAGGGTAATATAGTCATTAACCGTTCTTTAAGATTTTGCTCGTTTGGCTGTGCTGTACAGCACCGCCGAACGAGGGTTAATTAATATTGCGGTGCAATTACCCCATTTATCCTCATCTCCTTTGGGCTCTCCTCTGAATTCACCCCGAAGGGCCCTTATCCTTCCCCATTTGTGGGCCAGACAGATTCTGAGGGTTTTTAATTGAATTTCCTCAGCTGACTACCCCTCTTTCAATTCGTAGAGGCACGCAGTTCCCCGCAGCCAATTTTCGACTGTGCTGCGGTTGATTTCTCACGGCGCCTCCACATTTTCACACCATGGCCGTGTCACCGAGGCATAGATAAATAAGCGGCTGGACATCCCTCCTATCGTCATTTTTCATTCCCGCTTCGATCTCGCTTCAATCGTCAAGTTAGCCTGATCTTGCACTCTTCAAACTTTCGATGCTCGTCTACTGCTGGTGTGCTCGAGCTCCTCCCTGACTCAGTGTTCCATTTCTTTGCATGGATTTCTCTGGCATCTGTTTACTCAATTCTCGGGGGTTTTGAGGTGGCTCATTTGCGCTTTATCTCTTATTCCCTCCTTGCCTTTTCTCAGCGGATTATCATCCGAGTCGTCAACATATCATTTGCCAGATTCCGTTCTTCCACCAGCCCGACTTGCATTTCGTCTCGTGATTCTTTCCGCAACATTGTCCAGTTCCCTTATCTTCCCTGTGTCCCCTTATGGCATTCCAGCTCCATACTGTTGACCTAGATTGAGCAATTTATCTGCCTTTTTTTCACATTGCTGGAGCGGAGCGACGGCCCGTCTTGTAGATGTCTATGAATTTCGATAAAAAAAGGCCCGAAACCAAAATCGAAGGGCATTTGTCTAGTAAGGGCCTTCATATGTCCTAGATAAGCAAACATCTTCCAATTTGGTGTGCAGCCGGACCGAAACGGAAGGCACACTGCCACATAGACCCCGGAGACACAGGGGACATATCTGGAATTACGGTTTCCGCCACCCCTTGATTAGATGAGATTAAATATGCTTATTGTCATGGTGATACATGACCCAGTGGTGCACATGGTTCGCATACCAACTGGATCCCGTAGGCACGCTAAGTTTTTCAAATACCATCGGTGCATGGTGGGGCCGGAACCCCTATGCTCAGCGCCAGTGCGTTACTCTTCCCTTGTCGCTCAATAATCATCATTCCATACAAGCTTACAGTTATCAGACCGCGTCAGTATAATATGTCCTCCTCCTCCTCCGGACCTCTCCGTACATTATGTTATATTTCTGAATCTCTGACGTGAGTTTGAAACTTGCGATTGTTGGTGGTGTCGATCCAAACTCCTGGATCCGCCGTTTAATTCCGATCAAGTGCTCCAACGCGGCTATGTAAGGCACCGCCTCACGACTTATCATTGCTCGCATCCCCCACTCTCTGTCGGCGACATCTCTGGTGCAAGATAACAACTTTCTGATGTCGACTTCGATTTCACCTGTAATCGTCCAATACAAGTGCATCTATCATATTGCTTACGGGGAAATAGGATAAAAATTCCGATTCCGAGGGCGGTGGCGTGTCGAGTCGTGATATAACTCCACAGCCAAGTGGCACACAAGAGAAGCTCATCACTGGAGAACAAACTCACTATGAGGATGTAGCAGGGGATGGACTTAGTCAGAAACCTGGCGCTTTGTTTGCGGCGGCGGGCGCGTTGCGGACTAAAACAGTGAGATTTCTCGTTTTTGCGGGGCAAGGCATCTGAAAATCGAGCAGTATGTGCCAAATGAGGCCGCCGACTACTTCAATAAGGCCCATAATCTTCTGAAAGAAGTTAAAGCCGCTGTCACCCTTCCGAGCCTGGACAAAGCTATCTATCTTCTTCAATCCTCCGCGTATCACTGGCCTCCTGACAAACCGGGGCGCTCAGAATGTCTTCATCGGCTTGCAACTGCTTCGTTGATCCGGTTCATACTTACCGCAGATCAAGATGATGTTGTCAATGCTATATCTTTTCGTGGAGGCGCTGAATGGAAGGTGTCTCCAGGATGTCATCCAGGAGATACTCGAATGGACGGCGAGTCATTGTGTCTACTCCAGCATATCACGTTTAATATTGAATACTCGTAGCTGCAAGATGTTGATACCGACCCCGCAGCGGATCCTGGAGAATTGATGGCCACAGCTGTACTCATCCTCCGAGATTTCTTTCCAGTCAGTCACAGAAGCAGATTGGACACTGCTCTCATGGGGTACCGAGAGGCGCTTAACACTCCCCAAAAACGTTTAGAACACTGGATCGTGCAGTGGGAACTCTCCGAAGCACTTCTCATCAAATTTCACTTCACTCGGAACGATGAATACGTCGATGAAGCCATCCTTCTCTTAAGGGCTGTGCAGCACAGGAAGTTCAATCGTGTGATTGGTCTTTGCGCTGCTCTCGTGACATCTTACGGCCAATCGCGGCCGGAGGAACAGTTTTCAGAGGCTGCAAAGCTGTGCTTGGAAATAGAAGAAAAAAATCAAGAAGCAATAGAGTTGCTGGCAAAAATTGAGCCAGAATCTGATGAGGGGAGTTTGGAAGGAGCGATTGAAACATGGCAAGAGGTGGAATCACTATTGTCATTTGGAAACGAACAGCGGGCAATGATCCTGGGAGGTCTTGGCAATCTGCTAGAATCCCGACTAGCCCGCGACGGGGACTCCAAGGACATCGACGATGCCATTCAGCTGTATAGGGAAGGACTAGTTCTCTGCGCCTCTCCGCATCCAGACCGCAGCATGTTTCTTGACCACCTCGCCAATGCGTTAGACACCCGATATAGACGGTGCGGGGAGCTAGCTGACATCGACGAGGCCATTGGGCTGCATAGGCAGTCCATTGAGCTTCTCCCAGACGGCCATCAAAATCGAATTCAATCTCTCACTCACGTAGGAATTGCCCTGCACAGAGTTTATGAGCGCCGCGGGAGTTCTAAAGACGGCGAAGAGGCAATCCGATTGCTCAGAGAAGCCCTGGAACTCGGTCCCTCACCCGATACATCTTGTAGCACGACTCTCATCAGCCTAGGCAGCACCCTCAGAGCGCGGTATATTCGACGAGGAGACCCAAAGGACATCGACGAGGCGATTCGACATCACAGGGAGGCTTTGGCAGCTCCGCCCCTCTCCGGATCCAGGCCGATATATTGCTCTGAACAACCTTGCGGGCGCAATTCACACACGTTACCATGACCAGCGCCGTCAAAAGGACATAAATGAGGCCGTCCGATTTTATAGAGAAGCTCTACAGCTCTGCGAGGAGTCCATTCTCAACGAGACCCATCTAGACCGAAGCATGTTTCTCAACAACCTCGCCGGCGCAATCCACGCACGCTATGAGCAAGAGGAAACTCGTAACGACATCGATGAGGCAATCAGGTTACACAGAGAAAGCCTCGAGCTGCGCCCTCCGCCCCACCCCCTTCGCAGCTCATCTCTTCACAATCTGGCCGAGGCAGTTCATACGCGCTGTAAGCGAAATGGTGACCCCAACGACATCTACGAGACGATACAACTCCACAAGGATGCCCTGAGTCTCCGTCAATCTCCTGATCCAGAACGGAGCACATCTCTATCTGGCTTGGCGGATGCAATGGAAACACTTTTGAGGCACGAGAAGGATCCCACCAAGATCCTGACTAGGATCAACCAGATCATTGCGCTGCGCCAGGATGCCATTGCGTATGCGACTACTCCAGCACTCGCTCGCTTTTCTGAATCACTCAACTGGGCCAGGATTGCCAACGTCAAGAGCCACGCATCTCGTCTCAGTGCCTATCATTCGTGTATCAACCTGCTCCCACAGCTTGCAGCCTTTGACCTTGATTTGAAGTCTCGTCGAGAGATATTGACAAGGGAAAGCATTGTTACGCTTGCATCGGACGCGGCGGCATGTGCTTTGAGTCTGGGCCGCAAGAATGTTGCCGTAGAATTTCTCGAAACCAGCCGTTCTATTTTCTGGGCTCAAGCACTTCAACTTCGAACCCCGCTCGACCACCTCGAGAAAGAGGATCGTTTACTTGCCGAGAAGCTCAGAAATATATCTCGTGAATTGGAGCAAGGTGCTTTCAGAGACACTTCCCGCAATACGGAACATATCTCACAGCGTGAGATCATGTCCCTAGAAGCCGTGGGAGACCGGTGTCGGGAACTGCAAAAGGAATGGATAGAGACAGTCCGAGTTGTTCAAGAACTGCCTGGTTTCCACGATTTTCTCCGTCCCAAGGACATAGCTTCACTTAAGAAGGCGGCAGCATATGGGCCAGTCGTTATATTGCTTGCTACGCGCCTGACGAGCTTGGCACTGGTTGTAACCTCATCTGATGACGTGCAAACTGTTCAGCTCCCTCAGATCAACCAGCCCATGGTGGCGAGATATGCGGAAATTATCCAGGAACTCTCAAAGCATTCGGTAATAGATCTCAACGGCTTCTTTGAAAAACGTACGGTCGAAGACATCTCAGATTCCGCGACGTGGCCCCACGTCAAAGCTCGTCTCTATGGAGGACGGCAAAATAGAAAAATGGTCAGCTTCGATGATTTTCTCAACACGCTACTGGGGGTTCTCTGGACCGATGTGGTGCAACCGGTATTCCAATTTCTAAATATCCAAGTGCGTCCCTGTCTTGTTCGCCAGAAAGAAACATAAGGGAAACTAATGAGCTACTTCTCCATAGAGATCAGATCAGCCCTCCCGTCTATGGTGGTGTCCAATCGGTCCTTTTGCCTTTCTCCCCATCCATGCGGCCGGCATATATGACAAAGAGCCTGCTGACTTCGTATCGCAATATGTCATATCTTCTTATGCGCCAACACTGACCGCATTGTTAAATGTCCCGGCTCACAAGAGCACCTCGTTCAACATGTCAGTTGTCATTCAGCCGACTGCCCCTGGATGCTCGCCTCTTCCTGGAACAAAGAAGGAGTTGGAAAAAATAAGACAACATGTATCGTCAAGTTGGCTCACGGCACTTCCTTGTCCGACAGGTAAAGAGGTGCTTGGCCATCTACCAAAATCATCCGTAGTCCATCTTGCGTGTCACGGCGTTCAAGACGCGAGCGATCCTCTTAACAGTGGACTGATGCTTTCTGACGGGCGTCTCAAGATATCGCAAATCATGATGAAGGATGATGGGGAAATGGATTCGAGGCAAAGAGGGATGTCTCTTGCATTTCTCAGTGCATGCGAAACGGCGAAAGGGGACAAGGCTACGCCAGACGAGGTCATGCATCTCGCAGCAGGCCTAATGTTTTCTGGGTTTCACAGTGTCGTTGCAACAATGTGGTAAGACACCTTCATCAGAAAAACAAAATCAGAAGGACTTATGGTTTCAGGACAATGCAGGATTTCGATGGGCCAGAGGTTGCCGACGGGTTCTATGAGCATATGTTCAGAAATTGCTCCCCTGAATCCACGCCTCCGGTTCTTCCAGATCTAACACAATCTGGGGCAGCCCTGCACTTCGCTGTGGACAGGCTTCGCAGAGAGCCGGGGATGAGCCTGTCGCGCTGGGTACCCTTTGTACACTATGGAGTCTAGCCAGGATTTTTTGAAGTTAGATGGTCTGAATAACATCTGGGAAGAGGAAGAACTTCCGGAAGGCAGCCTTTGAGTCCATCCCGCGATGACCATAACCACAAAAATATGGTTCAGGTTGTTCACAACAAAAACATCTCAAATGTACATCCTAGGATACAGTGGTTCAGCCTTCTGTGCATGTTAGATACGAGCTGCCGGCGAGTTCCGGTGTATCTAGGCCCTGGCGATTGGGATCTCGCGAATCCCGCGCTGTTCAATGTTGGGTAGTGTGATTATCTGAATTACTCGGCTCTGAATCGAACAGGCGACTTCCCTGAACACACGCCATCAACAATTTTCGTAATTCCGTAGGTTTGCGGACCATCTGCCATCAAGTCGGTACCCAGCCCAAACCTGGGCTGAATACATCGGGATGAGTTACGTAACATAGCCCTACAAACAGAACTGGTTTGGTGCTAAATGTGAGTTCGGGGTGTTTGATGTCGGTGAGCGTACAATCCATTCTCGTAAATGACTCGGCTCCGAATCCAACAGGGAACCTCCACGGCCAATCAGTTAGCAGGGCACTAACCAATTTAGGAAAACATGATACGAATGCGGACCGATGCATAGCCTTGCACCATCCGGAACCTCGAATACGATACGACCGTTTAAGTAGTGTGAATATTATGAGCTGCCCAGTAGTGAGAAGCCATCAAGAGGAGGGCAGGATACAGAGGCCGGGTGAATGAGGCGGGATGATGTTTATGGGAACACCGTCGAAGCCTTGAAAGAATGGTGTTTAGGCTCAAACAACACTGAGTGGATACGTACCTTCCCAGGGAGCGAAAAGTTAGGCACCTGATGGTTAACAAAGTTCCTTGAAACTAACTTGGCCTTACAAAATTAACTTTACTTTACTTGTGGCAGACGAATAAAGTAAAGTAAGCAAAAGTCACTTGTAAGTAACTTAAGCAACTTGTAAGTAACTTCAAGTTAGAAAAAGTACCAGCACACTAGAGTAATTTAACAACTCTAGGGGTCATAACAAGTTTCAATTCACGCTCTTGTGGCTATAACTTGACAAACTTGGCGGGATCTGATGCCATCTGATGGCACAAGTTACTTTGTCTGATCACATTGATCTAACTTGGCGGGGCAAGTTACTTCCAAGTAACTTGAAGTTACTTGAAGTAATTTGAAGCAAGTCAAAGTAATTTTGATTACTTTACCTGCATTGAGCTAAAAAGGTACCGATAGGTCAATTGCAATACACATGATCGCGTTAGCGTGTTTAGACACGGGTCAATCAGCAATTCTACCTCAGTCTTTGTTCTGCCCTTCACTGAGGTAAAGTTGTCATTTTGAATGTCTGGACATGATACTTATATATATTACCTGGATTATCGTGTCTAGGTACACTCATATTTATAGACAGTCTTTGTTCCGCACTTGACTGAGATTATCGTGTCTTGTTTCGACAGAGGTGTGTTCCCAATTCCATTTGACTCAACCTGACCTTTTTTTGTATTGTAAATTACATTATTCAACCCCATTTCCAGGTGTTCTTCTTCATTTTCTTTTCTTTCAATTCAGTATTCAGCATGCCTGCATAATCACATAGCATGGTCCATCGAGACACATGGAGAGGAGTGGATACCTTATTCATCTTCCTCTCCCTTGTCTGATCTATATTTGGCGTGAGTCTAGGATCCTATGTTCATTCGCGGCAAGTGTAGGTAAGGTCAAACCTGTTTAGCTTGAATCACTCATTGTTTAAGTACGTCTACTTGCTTCTTTCTTTTTCCTAGAACCATTCTACATTCCCACTTCAACTTAAACTCGTACCCGGCTTGATCTCGAGTTGCACCACACAGTAAGTAAAGGATTTTTTCTGGAGCCTTTTTATTTCCAAGATTCACCAACACTTAGCCTCTACTTAACAGAAATCCCTCGAATTTTAGTGAGTTTGTTAAGGACTGGGTATGGGGAAAGCCGACACAGACATCCTCGGGTGCGCGTACGCGCGCTCGACAGCAAGATGGCATATGTAATTTATTATTTACTATAGATACGTACTTCGCCACGCATATGTTCTTCATTCTGCCCTCTGGCGGTCGAACGAAGAAGCTAACTAGCTTCATTATCAGTGGCCGCATACGGACGGGACTTCACCCCCGTTGATGGTGTACTCCTCTGCATCACCCCCGACCGGTTTCCCATCAGCCCGTAGCATTCGTTACCAGAGTTTGCCCGACAAGGACTCATATACCCTCTGGGAGAGTGAGCATTATGGTTACCTATGTTAGGAGTACTTTTGAGGTGTTTGGATACATCTATTGGGGTACTTACTTCGTCTTGTCAGAACCGTATAAGTTAGCTGTCACACAAGTTAGTTTCGCCAAGCGTGGGAAAAGTACCGTAAAGTACCGTAAAGTTAGCCCCGCCAAGTCAAAGGGGCGATCAAAGTTAAAGTTAGCTTTCACAAGTTACTTTATTCACTCTCGGTACGGTCGGCCGGATGGTCGCGGTTGATTTTGATTTTTTGATTTTGATTTCTGATCGGTGATGTCAGACTCAGAACCCAGCGCATCGAACTTGACCCACTCCCAATGTTGTGGGACTATGTGGGCGGCGCAGGCGACCTGTGAGGTACCTTTTATCGGTCTTATTGGCCCATCGATGCATAATTACAAACAGATACGGCAATTTCGGCATCTCCGAGAAGCCCGATAGCGCATCTGGACTGGAAACCACATTGAATAGTTGTTTGTGCACAGGCCAGCTTGAAGCTATAAATCATTGTATGAATGCGACACAGAAAATTGTTTGAATTCTACACGATTCAGATACTAGATAATTCTTTGGCGAACTAACGGTGCCATTGCATTGAAATGGCAGAAGGTGCTGCTGACCTCGTTCAATCTTGCACTGGAGAAAATACATGTCTCGGCCTTTTCGAACACAAGACCGCTCCTGGACGCTGCCAGAAATGTGCCATCCTCGCAAATTCACCGGAAACAGAGCATACCCGAATCTTGGCAAGTTCCATTCACAATAGGCTGAGCACATTGATTTCTGATTTCCATACAGGCTATACCTCAGTGCTCCGGCTGCGGAGTGATTTCACAACGACTCACCATGGAATATTGTGGGCTCTGTGCTAATAAAAATCGTAATGTTTGCTTCATTCAAGTTCTGTCCACACACTCATTCGCTACAGAGAAAAACATTGATAATCAAGCGCCATCCTCTGCCTCGCCTGCTACAGTCCTCCCGGCCACAATCTTGTCGCTTTCTCAAGGTATTCACAAATTTCGTCTATTGAGAATTGACTCAAGTGTCGTGTAGGTCAAAGTGTTTCTGCATCACTGCGAAATCTCGGTCAGTATAATCGCAATAATTGGAAGGATGCCGCCCATATCAACGAGTCCGGCATTCGAACACAACAATCTACGGTTCCTATCACCGGTGCCAATATGGCTATTCTTCGAAGCAGCAATCTCGCTACTAACGAATGCTATGTTTTCATTCTGGAGCCATTTGTGCGAACAAAACCTTGCACGTTCTTGTCCACCTTCGAGGTGATTCGCGAGTCTACCACCAAATTTTGCGGTTTGTTTCTTCGTCGCACTTGCCCTCAACATTCAAAGGCTCACATCGTTCAGATATTGTGTCCAATGGAATCTCGAGTTTAAACTCGAGTTGGGAACAGGACTGTGAAGCCAGCCTCGTCCGGTATGTCCTAGGTTTGACTCGGTTCATTATTCCTTGTTGAACTGAAAGACATGTGAAACAGATCTGACTTTCGTTTTACCCGAATGAACAATGTTCACATTGAAATTGAGCCACAAGCACTCTTCAAAGATGTGTTGCAACTCATCCTCAGGGACAGCGGCCAGAATCTCGATAAAACAGCACCACCCAAGTTTCGCAGCCGCAAATTTCCGATTGTCTACATCGAGGCACACATTGAATTGGCAAAGGTATGGTTTTGTTTTCCGTGCAGAATGTGTGCTGATTCATAATTTAGTTCGAAAATCGTACTGGAGCTCGTGCACCTGGTGCACTGTTGAAGCCCCAGAAGCGGGGGCGGAATATGAGCTTCCTTCCCGGTGGCTCTGCACTCAAGCGCTCATGCCTCGGTATGTTACACCATATGTGTGCAAAGTATCTGAGTGCAAATAATATTACAGCAACGGGCTCACGCTCCCTGAAGTCTTCTTTTGCCTTGCACCCACCTATGACCAATGCCACGACAGTTACACTGTTTTTCGGGGACCATATTACTGATCCAACCAATGCAGTCCAGTCAATTACTTGGTCTCCTGATGCCGATGGGCTGTCAGGCTCAGTCATGATCGAAAATATACACAGCGGCAAGGGGAAGTCGAAGTTTGTGTTCAAGGTTCGTTCTTTCCCTTCTTCTTTTATGTGGTCTGATTTTTTACTCCGTGAGGTCACCTACAACAAACTGAGCTACGTGGCCAAGCGCTGCTATACACTCGGAAAGGGAACAACAGTGTCTATCATTGCCAACCGAGACGAACTCATCCGGGAGGCAATAACCTTGGGGCGAGCAAAATTCTTTCTTGACAACTTCAAGGGGGAATGTGAATCTGAGGACATCGACATCTCTGGTTAGTTTCAAGTCTCATTCACATGTTGTGGCGGTGGTTCTGACCGAAATAATTCCAAGATTTCGAAGTCACTGATTTCCTTGTTGCTCGTGAGGGTGTGATTGCCAAGGATGCATCAGACACACCATCCTTCATTCCGTCCCCCGCCTCCGGGATCAAACTCTCTGACTATCAGGCGCTTTCGGATGACCAAAAGGACGAAATTGTCATGGATAACAAGATCATATCCTCTGTTACCTGGCTACTTGAGCGTGAACGGAGCAATATTCACTTTCGGAAGTACTCCGGCACACTTGAACATCCTCACCACACCGACAAGCAAGGGGCGACCATTAATGTCTTTCAGCATTTCACATACCTGAACTCGAACAAAACCCTCGTACTGGCTGACATTCAAGGTGAGTACTTCGGGTTTTGCAGTTCATATTCCGCTCAAACTGCCATGTAGGTTCTGAGAGCCATAATCCATCAAACAAAGCCGGAATTCTGTTTGATCTAATGTCGCATACACAATCCGGGTGAGCTCCATATATTGTCATCGTTCACCCTATCTAACCGTCATTGAATTTCCAGTGATAGCGGCGCTGGGGATCACGGTGAAGATGGAATTCAGAGCTTTGTGGTTCAACACAAGTGCGGCCAGAGATGCATTCAGATGGGGCTTGAGAATTTGGGAGAGACGGAGGAGGAGGAAGATTAAATTCCCATTGATATGTCTGAGCTCAATGTACATTGAGCTTCGGTGTGCCCCACTCAAGAAGCAAGTTGAACTTGTATGCCTTTAAAACATGTGGTTTATTAGAATGAACTGAGTAGATTGACTGCTTTTGAATAATTTTCACTTTCTGCCTCATTACGTCCGATTGTGGTAAATAGTACTCATTTGGGAGTTGAAAGGGAGTTACGATGTCATTACGAATGAATAATTGAAATATAACCCTCATCGCGTTTGGAGATGGTGAAATGAACGCGACGTGTTTGAGATCACTGATCAGAAATCAAAATCAAAAAATCAAAATCAACCGCGACCATCCGGCCGACCGTACTCTCGGTCCGCCTCCTTACGCCGAGGTTGCTTCGTGCCAAACAATATGATTCACATGGCCAGAGATAACATTCAGTCATCTAGATATAACAATGCATCCATGTACATGAAATATCTGCCCTCCACCCGATCCACGCACTTTCCACGCACCATTGGGCCGGAGCATATGCACTTTTCATACTTAGATTTATTTCGTAGGTCTCCACGCAGCTGAGGTACGGTGGAGCACCAGATGCTGGGGGAATGATGCATCGATACCGCGCCCTCTAATGGGAGGAAAAATGCGATGCATCAAACGTTCTCTTTAGAATGGTCCGAATATGTAAAGCAGCTGCATGGGGCCCATCATGCACAATGAGCTCACCGTGGCCGTCATCGTGATTCCAAGAACAGCATTTAAGAGACGACGATCAGACACCTCTGATCGCTCTCCACGACGATGAGCACAGCGGGCAGATAGAAAATTGTGAAAATACTCGTAGACATGGATTGAATAGATATTATACATAGTACACAATATCTGACTCTATGAACTACAGTGGGCTGGGCAAAAGCCAATTTCTTTCAACCGGCCCTCACACAGCTCGCACCACTGCGATACCGAGAAGAGGGGTGCGTACACCAAAAGAAAGAGCGGCACAGTGTAGACAGTTGGCATCGTTGCACGACCATGCACATCAGTGCACATTGCGCCGCTGAAGCTAGCAGAAAAAACTCCCTCCAATACTGTACAATTTCGTTCAATTCGGCGGTCACACATCACGCACCCCCGGTGCCACGATGAATTTCGGTCCCGGTCACGGGTCACGGCACCCAGTGCCGAATGTAAACTGCGTGACATTGGGGCCAAATCTCCCTTGGAGGTGCAAAAAAAGGCAGAATTTTCGAAAATTTTCGTCTTGAATGCCGAATTTTTGGAGGTGTCACACCGAAATTCGTTGGTTGCCGAAGTCCCGAATCGGCTTTTTGGGTCACGGGTCACAACCCATGCCGAATTGAACGAAATTGTACAGTCGTGATATCTGAATCTGCTCCAGCACAAGGATCTCGTGGGTATCCAACTCGACTCGGGACAGCACCACGTCGTTGTGGTCACATTTAGGGCTCTGTACGACTCTGCCCCAGCGCGGAGGATAGCAAGCCACATTTTACAATGCGCAAGTCTGCGCCAGTGCACACAGAATGCGATGAAACTGGATGGACTTAAGTTACAACTGAATGTATTCCCCTCTACACTCATGAGTTCTGCAGAACTCAAGTTTGTCCGAGGCTCCCCCCAGAATATTATGTGCCTGTACCCATGGTTCCACCCTGGCTCTCGAACTTAAGGGTAAAGACCAAAATGGAACTTAAGTTCGGTGGTGGGCTTGCACAGGTTGGTTATACCCTCTTTACACTTGCGGATGGTGGTTCGTGGTCAAAAGATCATGAGTTGGCAATATTTACGATACAAACAAATGCTGTAACATAGAATAGGGGCATGGTAAAGTAAAATTGAAACCAATGTGCAGATGGATTTCCACACGTCGGCCATATGACCTCTCCACATCGTCCTTGTCAATTTGTTTAGCAGACTTCAGCTGGCAGTTCCTGTTCACCTTGGGCTTGATCTTACCCGATGTGATATCAGCTGCGATGCTTGCCTCCATCCTCTGCTTCACCTCTGCAGCAGCAGCCTTGAGATCCTCACCCTCGTTTCCTGCATGTGTTCCCAGCTGTAGGTGCCAGTGCCACCACTGCCATTCCATTCCAGACACCCCCAACTTCATGCAAGGCATCCATGACCCAGCTGTGGAGGCCATGGAAATTGCATGGGCTCATGCTTCACTCTCCGATTCTCATCTTTACCATCAGCGTGGCAACTGGGCCTCACTCACCACAGGAGTCATCTGCGTGACTGGTTGCAACAAGCCCGGTGACTTTGTTAACAGGATTATCAACACTGCCATCATTATCTCCCTGGTTAGCAACACCGCCTTCATTAACCTCGCAGAATTTGCCTCGGGTGCATTCCTCCTCCTCTTTAAGCCCATGCCCATCCTCTCTATTCAGGCCTTTTCTCCATCTGGGCCCCGCACCTCTTCCAGTTTTATATCAACTACATGGTGCTTTTTATCGCAAGAACCGCAATCTCCAATCAACAACACCTGTTCGGTGTCTACCTTCGACCTCAGCCCTTGTACCTGTGCCTTCGGGCAGCGCAACTTTGCCAACCTCGGGTGGTGGGTAATTACTGCTCTCGGCACATTTAACTATAAAAAGGGTGGCAATCTCATTATTTTGGACTGCAAACTCATCTTGGAGTTCCCACTGGGGTGCACAGTTCTCCGAGTGTGGCCATCTTCCACTCAAACACCTGGATTGCCGAGCACGAGACATGGTATTCATTCACCCAATACACTGTGGGAGCTTCCGATGGGTCGAGCGTGGATTTCGATCTAAGAAGGACTATCTTGCTACACTGATGGCAGAGGAGATTGAGAAGGAGTGCAAAATAGGAATGGAGAGGGCTGTGGCAGGGGCTGCTTTATTCTCTACTGTGGATGAGCTGAAGGCTGGCTGGGTGTAGATTTACTTGTTTTGCCACCAATGCCATGTATCTTGACCACATTGAGGTCACAAATTTTGTGATGAATGCCATGAATGCCACCGAAAAATGTGATGAACTTGATCTTGCCACCTATGCCACCACCGGACTGGCCATCAAAAGTCGTGATTGCCAACCCTAGACACACAACAACTTGATAACGGGTCTTCCTCAAGCCATAATTTACAAATCTGAGGAAGCCAATTTGAAGTTTTAACACATATGTGGGTCTAGGAATATTTGTGGCATTACTTCTAATTTCTGGATCGAGATTTGTGTTTGTACATGAAACGGTCCAAAATGTGCCATATCTGCATATAGGTACCCCACTTCTCTTCTCTAACCACAACACACTTTTTTCCAACTTCCACAAATATGAAAGATTCTCACATGTTGGTCCTCCCTTGGTCCCCTGCAGACATTTGAGCCTCTTATTGATCTTGTTAGCCCTTCAGAACACCTGAATGTCCCAAAAATGCCACCTGTGCCATCAGGTATCCCTGCTACTAGATGTCTTGCTTATTGTGAAAAGTGAGTTTGGTACACCTTAATCTTCAACACCTGACCAAATCTTCGTAAAGAAAAGGAAGAATTGCTGGAGAAATTATGTATTAAGATGAAATAGTATTTGGCCGTCTTGTTGCTTTGTTGCATTGCTCATATGAACCCTAGATATCACCAGAGGATCAAGGATGACCCAGTTCATGCCCAAGAGTACCAAGAACGTAAAAAGACTGGGAATGATGTCTACCAGCAAAATTAATGTGGTGTGACAATTTATTGACATGAACTAACACATGTGCTGCAGAAACAGGAGGTTCCTGGCTCACAAAAAAAGGGAAAAAAGGCTCGAGAACAATACCCAGAAGCTAGGTCGTGACAAGGCTTGTCCAAAGGCTTGTGAGAGGGAGCAGAGGAGAGAGCAGGGGAGGGATTATGAGCTGGAATGGGCAATCTTACAGGCAGGATCCAGGAACAGAAGGCCTATCTCAACACCATCTGAAGGAGCCACAGGAGGAAACAGACCAGATGGAGTAATACAAGCTGCTTGTTAATCTGGCTGATTGAAAGTGGGTCTTAATGGATTCAATAAGACTGAGTAGCTCTAACTGCCTTTGTGCCATGTTCATCAGGGAGAAGTTTGACAAAGATGTTGGAGAGGGCTCAACAGTGAATGGTAACACAAGGAGCCATGCACATGAGAATTACAACAAGGTGGTTGAGGCAGTTCAGGCGACTGAGCATCACCTGTCTATTGAGGTGCGATAGCCATCAGAGGATAAGGAGTGGACTGACGCCGCTGAGCTGGTAGTCAACTGCCGGTATAGGCGGGTGGTAGACTCTCTAGAGGCATTGGTGGTGAAAGGCTTCTAGAACTGACAAAGGTAAACCAATCAGGGCTAGATATGTGGTCCAATCTGTTGAGGGGCAGTGCTGATAGACCTTTCAGGATACAAAGTGCGAAAACACATTGCCAAGGCCCTCCAGGTTCGATCCAAAGCAATCCAGAGTGCCCTCCAGCGCTACAATTCGGCTGCATTGGCCTTGGACCCTCCAAGGCAACACTTGTTGTGGGAGGAAGTCATTTACTACGCATTTCTTGCAGACTTTGACATTCTTCGGGACCCCACTGGCAACACCACAATCAGGGCATGGGCAAACCCAGCTGCTCGCCAGGTTCTGGACAGCTACCACAAACTCAAGCGAGCAAAGGAGGAGATTCAGCGACTCGACATCGAAATCCGAGGTGTTGTGACCTATATGAAGGATGAGAGGGAGTTTTTGCTGGCAAAGGAGGCTGAGATTCTGCCAGAAGACCCTACCCACGCATTTTTCATTGGAAAATACCGCTGGCAACGTGGACGATATGACGAGATTCATATGAAGCGCTTCTATGCTATCCGCCAGAAACTTGGAAGCCGCTTTACTGCCGACCTGACGCCTGGGGAGCGGGCTGGCCCCACCTCTGCCTCACCTTCCCCCGAGACTGATGTGATACCACCCGTCTCCCGGGAGTCGCATCCTGCCTTGACAGCATCCGTCAGGTGCCATGGATGTTGACATGGACCTTGCAAGTGACGATGAGGGTTCTGAAAATGGTTGGCTTGATGGAGATGGTTCCAGTGACGACGATGAGAGTGAGGATGCCAGGGAGAGGAACTCGGGGAGGTGATGGAGGGAGTTGCATTGCTAGCCTTGGACAAACAGGGGGGATAGGTAGATAGCTGGCAGAGATGGCAGACAGGCAGAGTATTTACTATGTCCCTTTCAAAATTACCAAATCCCTTTTCATGTCACTGGTGGCACCGATGGCTATTCAGCCCGGTCCCCAATTTCCTGATTCTGTCAAAAATTGACCTGTGGCACACATGGCTAATCAAACCTGCCACAAAATTTACTGATCCTGCTGAAACCGACCCATGGCACAGATGGCTATTTAACCCGGTCACAAATTTACTGATCCTGCAAAAATTGACCCATGGCATGCATGGCTAATCAAGCCGGTCCCAAAATTTACTGATCCTGCTGAAACCGACCCATGGCACAGGTGGCTATTTAACCCAGTCACAAATTTACTGATCCTACTAGAATTGACCCATGGCATGCATGGCTATTTAACCTGGTCACAAAATTTACTGGCCCTGCTAAAATTGACCTGTGGCATACATGGCACTAATTGGGTCACATTTTTGGAACTGATCCGGGTCTAAAGGTAAAGATGAGAGTCGGAGAGTGAAGCCTGAGCCCGTGCAATTTCCATGGCCTCCACAGCTGGGTCATGGATGCCTTGCATGAAGTTGGGGGTATCTGGAATGGCAGTGGTGGCACTGGCACCTACAGCTGGGAACACATGCAGGAAACGAGGGTGAGGATCTCAAGGCTGCTGCTGCAGAGGTGAAGCAGAGGATGGAGGCAAGCATCGCAGCTGATATCACATCGGGTAAGATCAAGCCCAAGGTGAACAGGAACTGCCAGCTAAAGTCTGCTAAACAAATTGACAAGGACGATGTGGAGAGGTCGTATGGCTGATGTGTGGAAATCCATCTGCACGTTGGTTTCGATTTTACTTTACCATGCCCCTATTTTATGTTACAGCATTTGTTTGTATCGTAAATATTGCCAACTCATGATCTTTTGACCACGAACCACCATCGACGCGACCAGTGCAAGGCCAAGCGCCTAGAGGTAGCATCGAGCTCCTCGACCTCTCCACTCGGAAAGTCGCCAGTGGGCAGTCTAGCCACCCAACCCTCGAATCGCACCTTACGACGCTGCCATCTTTACACAGCATTTTTCTCACTTTCTTACTCTGATTTTCTGCCACTTTCGTACTCTACGGCTCGGGACCACTTCCCTTATTTCATTCCTCGCATTCAGCCTACCATTACACGGACTACCGACCCAAAACAAGAACCTACGAGCCGGGCATTCTCCTCTTCCAAAACAACTACAATGATGAAGATGGTTCCTAGTCGCCAATCTCTGCTCCACCTCCTTTTACTACTTGCTGCCTCCTCCTTCTGGCCACTGACATCTTTTTGTCTGATCCACGTACTACGACATCTGCTTGGGATTGTTGTTTTTATTTTATTTTACATACTCACATCCAAGAAATAAATGCTGCTTTCGTTCCCTCTGTTTAGTGATAATAAGTAATCTGTGGCACTGGTGGCAATGTCACTTGCAAAATTACAAGTTTTTTGGAAGTGATTGGTGGCACTGATGGCTGATTCAAACCCTGAGGCACTGGTGGCAATGTCTCCGAAAATTACAAGGTGCTTTTCAAGGTTGCTTCTCAAGTGATCAGTGACACCAATGGCTAAATCACCTGACCACAAGTTGTCTGATAATCCACCTGTACCACAAATGGCTACCTCACCTGGCCCCCAATTCACTGATCCTATCAAAAATTGACCCATGGCAGCCTGGGGAGAGGAACTCAGCGAGGTGATGGAGGGAGTTGCATTGTTAACCTTGGACAAACAGGGGGAAGAGGCAGATAGCCGGTAGAGATAGCAGACAGGCAGAGTCTTTACTATGTCCAAAATTACCAAGTCCCTTTTTATGTGCATACATGGCACTAATTGGGTCACATTTTTGGAACTGATCCGGGTCTAAAGGTTTGGTGGCAGCTATGGCACTATTTTGTCACAAAATCACGCTTTACTGACCCCCGGCCAAAACCCTTCAAAATCAGTGGCACAGGTGGCCAAAATCCCATTTTTCTCCCTGGTGTCATGAATCACCCGGGTTCTACTTTTCGCGCGACGCGTCCGTATGGATACAGACGCGTCTTAGCAGCACGGGACTCTCATGACGCCACCACGTGACCTTCTCACGGTTGAAACCCGGCCTCGGATTCTAAAGCCGCAGACTCGGGGAGTCTGCGCCACGGGATACCGAAGACGTTAAGGACTAGGAACCCGTACAGACGGATCCTAGTCCCCGGACGCACCAACAGGCTGACACAGAAGCGTACACGAAGTACAGGAGTGGTTGCAAACCGATCGGGGTTTGAACCACTGGATACGATGACACTCAGGACTAGGAAACCCGAACGTCGGGTCTCCTAGGTCCACCGACACCACGGAAACCAACACAGAGGAGGAGGAGTCCAGGAGCATCAGTATTAGTGCTCCTTAATGCTATGGTGCAGGAACCGATCGCGATTGACCGCGATCGCTTTAATTTATTAGAAGCCTATATAAGCACGGTAGAATCTCCATGTACAGTAGATTCTACCTTGTCTAATCTCAGGCTTCCACCTTGGCTTGACATAGGCATTGTTTCCACCCTGCCCCGTTTCCCTCGCACCGTACTACGGGTTGTATCCACACCTCGGGTTTTGTACCTGAGTGGATATCACACCCTCTTCGACTTGTTCCGGGTTCCGCCTCGCATCCCGACCTACGACATACGGCCTCCTAGGGAGGACGCTGTACGACTGGTCCTACTGCTCGGGGAACACACGAGCTACTAGCGTCTATTGGGTTTCTCCTGGTTGGGGTTCTCGCCGGGTTACTCGCTGTTTAGCCGACCCAGAGGCCGTTGCTGACACCTGGCCACCTGTTGGGTGGCCGCCATGGCACCCCTGCCATGGCATTTCTGTGGCACACGCAGTTTCCCTATAACTAGAGGGTACCTTTGGGGGGGGGGGGGAAGGTACCCTCTAGTTAGAAGCGATTTGTGATATTATCAGGTGTATTAGAGAGCTTGAGCCCAAGTGGCATGGCACTTTTAGGTTGTGCAAAAAGCTAAAGGGCATTGACAAGGTGCAATAGCATCAGGGTGTGTGAATTTGAGGTGCACACAAAAGTTGTAAAAAAAGCGGCATGCTGCTTGGGCTCAAGCTCTCTATTGCTAATTTGAGGTCACCTCAGCCATGTGTGTGTCTGGGTGTCTCTCCTCCACTTTGCACTAGTTCTGGCCTCCTTATCCATGTCTTGGCCTTCGTATGCGAGTGATTATGTAACCTGTGTCGCTCATTTTGAAACAGTATTTCTGCCATGCAGTCGTTGAATGCTCTCAGGAACCATTCCACATCAGCCCTGCAGATCCCCTTCTCCCGTGCTTGTTCATCAACCCTAGGCATGTTGCGAGGAGGCATGCAACGTGGCATTTGTCTCTTTCCTTCACCCATGTCTATCGCCTTCGCTTTTTTGCTTGAGATATGCAACACAGCAATTTTGCTTGCTCCCAGCCCCAGAAACAGCAGTATTCTGACAGTTATGAGGATGACTCCTATCCCGAGGACAGGCCTTTTGACACAGCCCTGCGGTACACTCTTTTGTCACGCTATCAGTTGTCCGCCACTAACAAGAAGAACAGATTTTCTTATCCCGAGGATGAGCCTTTCAACACATCCCCGCAGTACACCCTTTCTCATGCTATCGGTTGTCTGCCACTAACGAGAAGAACAGATTTTATCCCCCAGCAGAGCCTGTGTTTCCAGCTCGTCATCGCCAATATGGTGCGTTTGGGAGTGGGCCGGCTCCGTGAGTAGTAATATCCTGCGTGTCAATAATTTCTTGATGCTGTCAGTAGACGCCATGGTCATTCAACGTCAATGAATCCTCCTTCTTGTGCCTCCATCCAGCCTGCTGGTTGTTCTTGCTCCTCTCAGTGCTCCACCTTGTACATGTCCGACATGGGGGCCATGTTCCAACAGCTTTCGATGGAGCAAGAAGAACATCATCGCCAACAAGCTGCGGCACTGGAGGCACACCATCGCCAGCAAAACGAGGAGCTGCAGAAACACTTCGAGGCTCTTGAGGCTCGCCCCCATCCCCCATCGTCGGAGTCCTTCCATGGAGGAGTGGAAATCTGTGGCAGAATGACTCAGGCCAAGCAGTGATCGCAGCGGTATATTCAGCGGGGGTTGCCTCCACCTGAGGCCATAGCACCTGAGCTCAATTCTGCTGTGGCGCTCGCAGTCCTCGACGAGGATGAAGAAGTTCTCGGCGATGATGAGGGGGAGCCTGAGGATCGAACCACGGATAGTAAAAAAGGGGTCAGCGACAAAACAGCTCTCCAGGTTCGTGGACAATAGAAATAGAGGCTTTTCACAGAGCCACCCGGAGCCACCTGGTGGCTATTTCGGCATGTGGTGCCAGGTGGCTATGTCATCTGGTGGCTCATTCCGGTGGCTGCCTCATGTTAGTAGTGTAGCCTCACTTATATCAATATCTCTCTTCCTCTGTGATGCAAAATACCATCCTTGAGTCCAGGTTTCACTTTGCCACACTGTTGAAAATCATATCGGATGAATGGGATACAAATATCAGTGATTTGTGTGTCTGCACGTGCGTCCGGACTGGCATAGTGTATGGAATACTGTACCAGCCTGTAGGGAGGCGACGGTCACGGTCACGGAGGGCCCGTCGCGTCGCCGCCGTCGAGGGCGGGTCACGGTCACGATGGCCATGCCGCCGAAGAAATGTTGTGACAAAAATAATATAATTTTTCTTTGCCTTTAGAACTCGATTTGGAAGCGAACAAACAGTCAGTTCAGCCCTTGTATTTGGTAAGTTGAATAACCTTGCAGATTTTGCTCTGAAATGGACCTCCGAAAACACCAAGAATCAGAAAAAAGAACAATGTGTGTTGCCAACTTGGACAATGGTCACGGTCAATTTCGGGTCCGTTGTGTCGCCCCTGGCTGCTGGACAATATCACGGTAGGCTGGTCGTCGCTTCCATACAGGGCAGTACAGTAGCATGGTATGGTGAAGTGGCAGTAGATCAGTTGACAAACAATGTAATAGACACATCATATCACTGCCACCGGTGTGGCAGGGACAGAGGGCCAGCGTGTGGAATCGTTCCATATGCTCGATTTCTCGGCAATTGTCCTGGCAGGAGGAATGACAGCATCTATCTTTGCTCTTCTTCTTTTTCCAATTCCTATGCTTACCCTATTTACAGCTACTATTTTGTGCTAACCATGCCTTGAAATTCCTTGTTCTTTCATCTAGTACCACTCCGATCTCGCAAAAGACTCCAAACGAAGTTCTCGTGGATGGCATGGGTTCGGCATTGAACATTCAAGCTGTATGTCATTTTATTTACCTTTCATTGACGTTCGTTCGGGCGGAGTGCCACCTCGTGGCTCACGGGGTCTCGCGCTTGGGGGTGTTTTGCGGGGAACACCGGGCTGTTTGGTGGGCAGTACCTTCACCCAAGTTGCCTATAGACCGAGTCATTGCTTATGAAACATTCCGTGGGTTTATTGTGGTGGTAAGTCGCTCGGACGAGCGGCTTTTGCCTCGACATGTGCCTTACATACATTTGTATATAGTGGCAGCCCCGATGGTCCGAGAGAACGGACACATCGGGTGAGATTTCGTTACATGTTATGTAGTTTTTCTGGACACCCGGATTGGACACCTTGCATTTTGACCTCTTACCACTACCTCCCTGCTTCGAGGGAAGACTTGTGCGGTGTTCTAGCGTGCTCTCTTCGTCCTAACTCGCTCTCACGGAGTGTGCGGTGCACTCCATCATCTCGTTGTTCCCTTATATTCTTGACTTCGCGTCAGGATCATCTGTTGTTGGTTTCGCGTCAGGATTACTACATCCCTCCCCCATACTCTGATATTTTGTTGTTTTTCTTATCTACCAGTCAGCACACTTCCTTCCACATTCTTTTATTTACCGAACCTGTTACCGGGTACTTAACCCTACTTCACCGGATGAGCTACCAGATGACGTAGCCACCCAGCACCACATGCTGAAATAGCCACCGGGTGGCTCTGGGTAGCTCTGCGCAAAGCCTCTAATGATGATCTATTGATTACTCTTCTCATCGGAGACATAGAGATACTCCACACAGACCTTTCGCGGTGTGTGTGGTATAAAGGGAAAGAGCTGGTGGTCGTCCATCTGAATCCCACAACTGGAGTACCATATCTGACTCTGTTCTTCAGCTGCAATGTCAACGACCCTCACAATCATTCTGTTTGTCTTGCCGTTGTGAAGCTGGTCAACACCCAGCTGAAAGCAAGTACTAATGTAACTATCTTAAACTGAGCGCTTATATACTGTGTTTCAGGGGAAGCGGCCTAAGAGCATTTCCGATACTGTACTTTTTCATTCAAATCGACAGAGGGTGTGACGCGTTACCCATTTTGCCTATTCGACATTTTGCCAGCCGCCGAATTTTTGCATGACACCTCGAAAATTTCGACATTCAAACCGAAAATTTCGTCTTTTTTGCACTTTTTGGGCAGTTTGGGACCTGCGTGACCGCTTGGAGGTTCGAAAGAGGCCCGAGTGACGCGTGACGTCGACCAAAGTTCGTGATGGACAGGAGGGTGCGTGACACGTGACTACCGATTTGAAGGAAAAAGTACAGTAATGCAGTGTGGGATGAGTGCACGTTCGTCAGTGTGCTACACATTCGTTCTGTAACTTGAAGAAAGCGATGGAAGAGAGGTCAGAGCATGGAAGCAGAAGAGCAAGGTGTGACCCAAGATCTTAATAGGTGCATGTATCGTCACTGCGAACGGGTAAGTGCTGCGCCACAATCTATTGTTATACCCAGTCATCAATCCGTGTTTACAGAAAAGCGGAAAATTTGAAGAACAGATTGAAGCATACGCGGAAAAGTATTGTATTCCCATTCATATTGTCCGTGAGCTCGTCCACGAGGAGTTGATATCTGATGAAGTGTTGGGTCCGGAGAACAAAGCGATTGAAAGCCCTGCAGCCTGGAAAGTTCGCATGGCAGTAGAGTATGGCGAAAAAGATGTCTCTCCAGCCGCACTCAAGGACCCAAGCTTCCTCGAGGTTCTCGAATGTCCGTGGTGTTCTGACGAGGTATTTATTTCATCGTAGTCAGATATCCCTGGAGAATACACTACTGACGAACATCCTCAGCTTTCTGAACTTTTGCGCAGGATCCAGGAGCTGCCAGGGAAATCAGGAAACATCCAGTACAAGCATGTGAGAGGTACACTCCGCAAGTGCTCTCATATCCCCCTCATTTCGCCTTACAATTTCGGTATCTCTTGTAAGTGGTTGGAGGAGCAACACCAGAATCCAGAGGCTGTGCTTTTGCTCACGGACTGGGGCATCCATGGCAATCCGAAGGATTTCGACGGAATTGGATCGGAGGTAGGACCCACTGATGAATCTGCTGCAGCAGGCAAAAGGGATGTTGATCTGCGGTTTGATTTTGAGGGCTTGGCCGATCATGACAACTCGTAGACAATTCAACCATTATTACCTGATTCGTTCCTAGCACACTCATATTGATACCTAACTCGTTCTTGGCGTATTCACAGTATACTGGACAATTTTGTTCAAATTGACAGGGCAGGGGGTGTGATGCGTGACCCATTTTATCTATTTGTCATTAGACAGGTTGCGCAAAGCCGCATGCGGCTTGTTTTGTGCGCAAACTCGTCGCATGCGGCTTTTTCGCTTTTCGCTCTGGTGGTCTGGGGAATGTTATTTAGTAATCATAGCGATGCTGGGGAGCAAAATAGCACAACTCCACAGGCGGCTTCAAAAGCCGCGTGCAGCTGTGGCGCAACCTGCCTATTTCGGCAGCCACCAAATTTTTGCGTGACACCTTGAAAATTTCGGCATCTGAACCAAAATTTTTGCATTTTTTTTTTTTTCTAGACAATTAGCCATATAGGACTTATGCTAATCCTTTGGAGCAGCGCACTACGTGATAAAGGCAAATTCCTGGCTATTTCACCCATGGTCCATTTCACGGCTTATCAGTGAGGCGCAGAAACTAGCGGGGGAATCCGAAGTATAAATATGGGTACTATAATACAGGAGCAGGAATACTAAGCACCTAGTGGGGGAATCCAAAGAGAAGAAAGGATGGGGATTCCCACACTAGGCGAAACCTTATATACTAAATGGTAACTACCCAGTAGCATGTGTCTGGAGGTATCTACAGTGATCCCGGGCCTGGTTGCATAGCACATGCCAGCGAGAACGGGCGGATGGGGAGTTATCCAGAGGATTAGTTGGAGAGATATCTGGAGCGGAAGCTGGAGGGATATCTGGAGAAGCCAGAGAAGCTGGAGAAGTTGGAGAAGCCGGAGAGGCGGAAGCCAAGGGAACGTCCGAAGCGGGGGTTCCCTTACATCACCCCCCCCCCCCCCCCCCCCCCCCCCCCCCCTTGGAATACGGTGTCCCGACATATGAAGCAGATGGTCCTATCGTGCCTCCGGAAAAGACAGCGAGTCAAAGGCGGCTGAAGCAATCCGGCAGGGAGCTTTGGGGTAGCTGCGGTAGTAGGCGTCAATGGTGTCCTTGGCAAAGACATCAGAGTGCTTTACCCACTTATCGTGTTCTGGACCGTAACCCTTCCAGCACACCATGTACCAAGAGCTGCCGTATCGGACTCGCACTTCAAGGATTTTGTCGACCTCCCACCTCTCGTCTCCGTCTGTCCATGTCCAGAGGACGGGCGGTGGTTCGTCATGCCGGGGGGTGTCTGGGGAAGGGGTCCGGCTTTGCAAGCTCGAGCTTCACAACCGGGAAGACCGGGTGGAACCTTAAAACAGGCTTGTTCCTCGCAACCTCTGTTGAATTATCTGTGCTCCTTGAACCTTCTTAAAGTGTTCAAAAGACCCGTACTTGGCAGCACAGTCTAAACCATTCAAGGGGAAAGTAGTTAGGATTTGGTTAGTAGTTGTGTTCTTGCCTTAAACAAGCAACTCGCATTCTGCTTGTTGGGTCTTGATCAAACTAGTACTGCTGTTGTAGACACTGAGCAAGCATTTCACCGGACATGATGTAGGAGGGGAATCTTGGGTCTGTTCCCCGCGAAACTCAGCGGGCTCCCCACCCCCGCAAATACCGTAGCTGCGAGCGCACCCGCCGTCACCAGGGCGCTGCACGAGAAGAACTGCCCGAGTGTGAGGCCCCAGCCTGCACCCTCTCCAGTGCCGGGACCGGCATTGGGTGTCAGCAACGGCCTCTGGGTCGGCTAAACAGCGAGTAACCCGACGAGAACCCCAACCAGGATAAACCCGATAGACGCTAATAGCTCGTGTGTTCCCCGAGGAGTAGTGCCAGTCATACGGCGTCCCTAGGAGGCCGTATGTCGTAGGTCGGGATGCGAGGCGGAACCCGGAACGAGTCGAAGAGGGTGTGATATCCACTCAGGTATACAACCCGGGGCATGGATACAACCCGTAGTACAATGTGAAGGAAGTGGGGCAGGGTGGAGACAATGCCTATGTCAAGCCAAGGTAGAAGCCTGAGATTGGAAGAGGTAGAATCTACTGTACATGGAGATTCTACCGTGATTATATAGGCTTCTAATGAATTAAAGTGATCGCGGTCAATCGCGATCAGTTCCTGCACCGTAGCATTAAGGAGCATTAATGCTGATGCTCCTGGACTCCTCTGTGTTGGTTTCCGTGGTGTCGGTGGACCTAGGAGACCTGATGTTCAGGTTTCCTAGTCCTAAGTGTCATCGTATCCAGTGGTTCAAACCCCGATCGGGTTTGCAACCACTCCTGTACTTCGTGTACTCTTCTATGTCAGCCCTTGGTGCGTCCGGGGACTAGAGTCTGTCTGTACGGGTTCCTAGTCCCTAACGTCTTCTGTATCCCGTGGCGCAGACACCCTGAGTCTGCGGCTTTAGAATCCGAGGCCAGGTTTCAACCGTGAGAAGGTCACGTGGTGACATCGTGAGAGTCCCGTGCCGCTAAGACGTGTCTGTATCCATACGGACACGTCGCGCGAAAAAGTAGAACCTGGGTGATTCATGACATTGGGGTTTGACAGCACTGAGGGTTGGTGGCAGTGCGAGGGAGGCGAGGAGGTGGCAGTGTAGTGCGGAGACGTGGGTGAAGTGGGAGAGGGAGATGTGTGTGGAGGCAAGCTGAAAGAGAGGAAGGATGTCGACACGGTTTCCTGTGTTATTGGCTGCTGACATGAGTGGGTGCGGTACCGCAAGCGCTGCAGCAGGGAAGATGTGCAGCACCTGTAGGGAGGAGCATGCACGGATGACAAGTGGAGGAGGTGAGTGCGTAGTCTGGAATGTGCAGTCAGTATAGTGTGCAATTGAGATACAATGTGATGACAGGAAGACTTGAGAGGGTGTTACATCACACTTACCCCCGGGTAAGCGTGATGTGACACCGGCAGTTTTGCTTAGATGGTCACCTGTGACAAAACATGTCACGCATTGAAGTAGGGGCAAAATAAATTATAATGGAATGCAAGGTTCTGAGGATTCTATTGTGGCTAAATAAAATTATATCTCCAGGAACAGATCTATCTATTGTAATGCAAAGACATTGATTGTTTATTCAGTGTTCAATAACAGTCTTGCTAATTAGCCTGTTGTTGCCCAGATGATGTCGCCATAGTGGGGAGATTCAGGATTGGCCACATCTCTGTGTCTCTCTCCATCACTATGGAGTCTGAGAAGAGGGAGAGACTAGATTGCCACATCAGAATATTCAAAGGACAAGTAATGGATTTACACACCGGGAACCACATACAAAGAAGGATGGCATAACCCTGATTTTGGGAAATTTTGGAGGGGGGATGTGGTAAGGGATTTGCCATGCAAAATAATGTTTATCTGGGCCTGCTGTGGCCCAGATTCTTGCATGGTGCCACTGGCAATCCTAACCTACAGAATTAGAACTTGAATCAGCCACAGAGGGAGTTCAAGAGAGTGAACTCAGTACTTGAAGTGAATCTGTGGTGCTTTGAGACATTTTTGAGTCACTGTCTTGGTGTTGTTGTGGTAGAGAAGAAAGACATGTGCCGTGACGAGTCAGGACTGATGAAATCACAGGAAGTCATACCATGATGGCAACTGCAAATAGATGCAACGCGACCCGATGAAACGGCGCACTTCTTATATGACTAGGAATAGCTAATTGATAGGTATTGCGAACAAACACCCAAAACAACCAACCACAACCAATCTACCTCCAAAGATCTAAGTGCTTCTCTTTGTGAGTTCAGGTCCAGGCCGTAGTATGCGACCAGCAGGTTTGAACAAACACAAGTTTGATTTATAGGCTTCCAACAACACACTCTACAACGTACTAGCAATATGCAACCACCAACAACAACACTGCTAAGAACCTAGGGATGGTCCAGGGGTGTGTTTATATGGGGTGGATACAAGATGGCTGGACCACTAGGTCAAGAACACCAGGGCAGAGTATGTAGGTTTGTGAAAATCCTCGCTAAGGGCAATCCCAAAGACTACTGAGGCTAACAACAAATGGACTTCAATCCTCAAACGGCAAGACTCTCCTTGACCGCCGACCTATTCCTTAACCAAGAATAGGAACCTTTCCGCTTTTATCGGCACTAGCTCACTACAAGCGTCCAGCTAGCGACCCAACACACTACGACAGAGCTTCCGTCTATATCGGGGTGAAGGCGAAGTAACTGACAAGTTATAGCCAAACTAGAGGTGGGGGCACCTAGTCCGTCTTCTTCTTAGTGGGCTCAAGTCAACACACAATCCACCTAGCAAGCGATCCAACACACTACAACAGAGCTTCCGTCGTGTCGGGGTGAAGGCAAAGTCACTAGCGCAAACTGCAGTTGGGTCTCGAAGAGAACACCCTTGTTTTATATGTGGAGGTCTAGGACCAACAACACGAAATCCTCAACTTAGTCACTTGATGTTTCCAGAGTCCACAGTTACTGATTCCAATATAAAGACTACTACAAGTGAAGTTCGGTATCAACCTCCACTAGCAGCCTGAGTCCACTAGCACCAGCTTCGTCCAAAGTCTGGGGCGTAATGTTCTTAGACCCTAGTCTGTCCTGCGCTCCCTTTTATACTACTAGGTGTGAGTTACATGTGAAAGCGAGCTGAATAATACAATAAGCAATATTAGATGATAAGAAATACGGTCAGCCAATGAGACGACTGCCATTTGGTTTTGGGACTGGTTTGGTATATGCCAGGTCAGCCTCGCTGACTGGCTAGTGTTCAACTGTGGGTATATCAATGGATCCTCAGCCCTCCGTCTATGCCGAGCACCCCTTCCGGACCAACCGGCGATGTAGCCGGTGATCTAGGTCATCTCTACTCTGTCAGAGCGTCGATCTATTACATCTAGGCGACGCAGTGTTGTGACCAACATCAAATGGTCATAGCTCGTTGGTCAGAACGTCGATCCACCCTCCGAACATCGGTACAGGCTGTACAATCATCCCTAGCTCCGTTCCAATAGCCGACTGGCTATTCCCCTTCGCCCTAGCTGCCCAGATCGGGCACTAGCCGCGTGCTGCCTCATCTCGTATGTCGTGGTATGTCTTTGTCAAAGCCCTAGCCGGTCGCTAGTAGGGTTATTCCGCCTAGCACCATCTAGTCGCTTATCTAGAGATTAGATAGTACCACCGGTTACCGCGCCGAGCTTCCTAGCTCTAGGCGTAGTCCCCTAGCTGTACTTCCATCGTAGATATCCGTCTGCTAGACCTTCGCTAGCTCCGTTCCAAGTCATCTCTGGACTACTAGAGTCTCCTAGGTCATGTCTCATGAATGTATAGGCAGTGGTTTAATCCCTGGTTGTTTGTACACTCAGCTAGCAGCTAGCGCGTCACACTAGTGCAGCCTCGCGCTACAGTCAGCAGTTAGGGCTCGCTCTGACTCTCCTTTATATCACCTAACAAGTGGTCTGCGTACTAGCTGATATGCTAGTAACAACAGAAGTGCTAGTTGCTTCCCGTTGTATAAATACTGGTCATAGGAAATCGCAAAATTAGCCCTAGATGCCGCGCATTTATGTTACGCCATTTCACCGATTACCTCGTATAACACATGTTTTTTTGGAACTGGATGAGGGCTAAGTCTTTGAAGGGTGCCATACAACACTTGAACTCACTGTCTCCGCAAAAATCCGGTGATTATAGCAAATTCTGTCTTGGTAGTACAGAATACTGTCAAACGAGGTAGGGACAAGGCAGGTAGGAAATATTGGTACTTCTGGCTCTATCACATTGCTTCTTACATGTTGAAGTACCTCGTATCAAGAAATAAGCTCGTGCTGACAAGAACTGAACCAACTAGTGCCAATTTATGCCGACACAAGCCTCAAATGCCAGGATATACAAAATATAATATTTTTGAAAATCCCTCTCTATCACTAATTGCATATGAATTAGTACGAATTATCTAGCTACGTTTCAGCTGAATCTGTGCAGAACTCATCAAGATACGGGCAAATCGGTTGTGAGAATCAAAAAATGCCCCAAAACGGCAATTTTTCGATCCACGCCTTCGGTACTGCAATTAGCTGTAAATGAACATGTTCTTCCACTGGTCTGAAAAACGGGAGATCACCCTCAATAAGCTATCTTTAGCTACTTCTGCTTCTGTGCTACTCAATCTTGCAATGCTGAGACAAGTTTGCAGAGGTCTGCCGCGGCCAAATCAAGACGGCAGCACCCAGAAGTTGGCACATCAACGTCACGTAAGATGTGCCGTGTATATCCACAGGCACGGTACATTCTCGGCAATGTGCGTGCATCAGGCGGAATGCACCGTGTATGCAATGAACGGATGTGTCGAGTTTTGTTTATCCCGAGAACAAGGTCACAAAGAATCGATCGGTCAGCCAACAACATCCCTATGATTGCTAACAGACTCTAATAAAGTTGATACTTACTTGTTCGTCATCAAATTTATTAGAGTACAAGACTTGCCGCAGCTTCGCTCCGGCGTACGTTTACAATGTGGCTTGTTAACGATGTCTACAGTTAACAAAGATACAAATTCAGGGCCAATATGAAGTTTTTGCATAAAGTAAGGTATGACTGCGATGCTTTGACTCCCTGGACCCTAGGATAGACCGAAAATTGGAGTTGGTCCGGTCAGAAAATCGAGGGCATACGAAAATAAGGAGCATGATGGGATTGGTAGATGCATGGGAATTGTCACTATGGTGTAATCAGCCATTGTATAGAACTCACCGGCACTTATGCAAATCCCACTCCAATGCAGGAGGCCAAGAAATTGTGAGATGGTCCAGAAAGGCCGCTGGTAAATCAATGCTTGCGGTGAGTGGTGAATAAAATGGGCGGAGATGGTGGAAAGGCTGCCTGTATGTCGAGCTTCTAGATCTCACCAAAGAAGTCGAGTGCGCTCCGGCACGGGAGGCGTGGGATCAAAGTGAACGCAGACGCAGCGCTTCCATTCTAAGCTGAACTCGTGGCGCAAACTTGACTCGTCGTAACGCCCTCCCGTGCCTAACTACTTACCGCAGTGAATGAGCAGCTCATTGGAGCACTAAGTTGTGAAAGCATGGTACAGAGAAAAATGCAACCATGCGCTGAAAGGTATGTGCTTTGAAGGGCTTAGTCGAGTGTAATGGCAGTACGAAGGAGAGATTTAAATACCTTCAGGGTAAGGCTGAATTTTCGCCTGAAAATTGCACTTGACAGGTCCAACAAAGCGGGAAGATAAATTGGGCGGCAACTGCGGGTAGCGATACATTGTGTTGGGGCTCAAAATCATAATGTGTTGAGGGTCTAGGGTTCGCCATACCTCGTGTGATGCGTTGGCGGCGTTGGCGCTAGCGAGTCAAGGATGCGTCGGTTTTGCTGAAGTACGAGATAATTAGGACGGAATTCAGGTGCAGCCGGACACTCCAGACTATCAGGGCTTCGTCAATGAGCTCATATGCACAAAGTAAGCGGGAAACATATTGGCACGGAAAAACCAAAAATTGAACGGTTGTATCCTCCTTTCCAGGGTCTCGCGAAGCGCTTGATCAGGTACCCGCACGTGTTAAGAATGCTATTGAAACTGAAGGGGAAGGAAGCTGAGGGATGGCATGAAAATGGTAGAGAAAGAGCCGCACCAACGTCGAGCGGAATTGTAATTAAGTCGCAGTGGACTTGGGCTTGATGTTCAGACACGTTGGTTGCGGAGAGACGGCGGTGGAACACCGCATCGGTTTGCCGAAGCTGAGCAAGCCGGTGACGAAGAGACGCAAGAAACACTGTGTTTGTTGAGGACGATAGTTGGTTTTCAGGCAGCCAGAAGAGCAGTGTGCGTACTGGGGATGGGGTAGAGTAACAGCCGCCGGACGGGGAAAAGGAGTTGGGGTGTAAGAAAGAAGCACAGCGCCTTTTGAGCGGATCTTGGACGAGCAGCAAGTGGGGCGCGAGGAGGTTCGTTGATACTTGCGGTCTTCAGCGACATATTGAACCACAGAATTGACATTCAATACAGCTTCAGGCAGCGAGACTTTGGGTCCGACAGAGGGTTGAATTGATGCTCTTGACCAGTGGGATCTGGCGGTAAGCTTGATCTATCCATCGGGAACCCGAGAGCAGCGGTTTGAGCGAAGAACAGACACTAAAAAGCGAGAATTAAGGTTGCAGCGAGGGATGATTGCGGTGGCCATGGACGGGGGAAGGATAGGAAGAAGTATTGCGATAAAGAGGGCTCTTTTGAGGTATGTAACACCGGCGTAGGTGTAAAGGTCGCAGCTGGCTCGCAAGCCAAGAGAGGCCTAATTTGGGTAGCTCAGAAAAAGAGGAATTTGACAGTCCGTAGTAGATCATAAGGCACTGCGCAAGAACAAAAACAGGCTAATTAAGCCTTATGGAGAAGAAACTCAACATGTGCAACGTGATGGGCACCGCCTAGTCTTGTAGTAAACACGATCGTGTTGTTGGCCGACCCGCTGATTACGCAATATGGTCGCTGTGCCAGCCGACGGCCAGTTCGCCCGTATTGTAGGGATGGGCGTCGTCGAAAATCCGGAAATACTGTACAATTTCGTTCAAATCGGCAGTCACGCGTCACGCACTCCCCTGTCGATCACAAACTTTGGTCGATGTCACGCATCACTCCGGCCTTCAAGCCGTCACGCAGGCCCCAAAAATGCTCATACAGCGCCAAAAAGACTAAAATTTTGGTTCAAATGTCGAAATTTTTGAGGTGTCACGCAAACATTTGGCGGCTGCCGAAATGTCGAATAGGTAAAATGGGTCACGCATCACAACCCCTGTCGATTTGATCGAAATTGTCCAGTATTTGTGAAGACCCCTGGAGCACATTCGAACATTTTATCCTGCAGGAATCTCTCGATTCAGCCAGTCAGTCCTCCAGAACAGGATCAGGCCAAAACACTGCTTATGTAAAATGCTTCAGAAAACTCAGCTCATATCGCGACAACGAATGAAGGAAATTTTTATCTTTAAGGGAGGGGCCTCTGAATTGGAAGTAGAGCTGAATGCTCAAATATTCTCAGATTTATCGGCGCGTCGAGGCGGAGGCAAAACACGAGAAGGAATTTGATGGGTCGGCCAATAACAGGGGCGTGATTGCTAACAGACAATATATGGATACTTGGCTTACCCGTCATCCATATATCGGTTCTGTCACAGAGACTAGGCACCGCCGAACGAGCAAAATCTTAAAGAACGGTTAATCTGTTACAGAGACTCACTCTGAGGAAACATATGGCGACTGGGACGATGAGTATCCTGAGGATGCCGAGCAGGAACTAGTAAAGGGGCCTAAGCAGTTGGCTAAGGAGAAATCGATGAACAAGGTCGAGCGTGTGCTTCATAATGCAGGATGGACCGCAGTTTATCGCTCCACCTCTAAGACACTTGCACGGTTAGTGCCAACAAAACATCTGTCGGGTGCTCAGTGGAAAATGAGAATTTCCAACCTAAAAGAAGCTTTGTTCGAAGCCAAGTTCAGAAACGCACCTGCCGGTGTGCAAAGGCACGCCATTGTACAGAACCTGACATAGGCAATACCGCGAAGATTCTGGACAATTTACGGAGATATTTGGCACTTTCCAGCCGCCTTAAACCTTGTCCTCACCACGGTATATTGTCGCTCTTACTCTATAATGTATTCTGACACCATTTCAGATCAAGTGCTCTGCAATTCCTTCGAGTCTTCGTTGCTTACATACCCTCGGCAGTTTCTACTCTGGTGCTCAGCCCCTCGTACCTACCGTCTGCAAGTCGGTACTCTCTCTGGACACCACTATCTAGGAGCACGGCGAGGACGAACGAGGGTGAATACGGTAATCGGTCCGAAGGCGAATAAACTGTAGTAGCTTTTTTTATTGTCGCATTTATATATATTTCATTTTATCACCTTCTATAGTGCGAGCCATGAGTATCTGGGCTCTATATACTGCTATTGAAGCCACAATGCTACGGCGCTATGCGCGCTATTTTAATCGCATGCTCGGCTATCGCGTACTTTCTAGCAATCTATACCTCCGGTGTACGAGTACATAACAGGGGTCAAGCTGCCGTGCTATCCCAGCTATCCCAGCTATATTGGGCTAGGTACTCTTCGAGTTTTCCCTGATGCTCTAGATATTCTTCAGTACTTATATTTCTGATTCAAATAGTCCTTCTTCGGTGGCTTGTACTTTCATATACCCGCAGCACGGCCAGCGCCATATCGTAGCCAGCTGGCGTGTAGGTAGTTACCACCGAGGACGAGAAACCGGGTTGAATCCGGCTGGGAAACCGGTGGCCTGATCATAGTTGACTCACCCTCCAATCCCCGTTGGAAAGCATTTAGAAAAATTGCAATATATATATATACACAGCACGGCATTCAAGATAAGGGGAAAACAAAATTTCAAACATGCAGCCGCTGCGACTGATTACTCACGGGACATGGTGAGGCGCACAACAACGGCATTCCATTTTAATTCTTCGGCGTCGGGAACCCGCCTTCCCTCCAGTCGTCCCCATCCTCTAAATTCTTGGGTTAAAGGAGATGTTTCTTGAACGATCGAATCGAGGTCGACGTATCTGGTCGACACAAACAGTTTAAGGAATCCAGAACTTGCGTTCTGCTTCTCTCCAAGGTTGAACTCGAAGCCGGGCTGTGAACCTATACCAACCGAGAGCGGCTTCTCCTTGGCATGTAGGGGTCCTCTATCATTCTTATTTTCGGGCTCATACCAGCACTTCGAAGGAAATGTACAGTCAATATGAGAATGAACTTCGAGGCGTTTCTGTGCTCTCACCGAGATGGTGTAATTGTCAGGGTCGAAATAAAACAAATACGGGAACAGATCCAAGTCTGAGGTGTTGCAAATCTTGAACCCGTATTGCGCATCCTTCTCTGACAAGAATCGAACGGTCGCCCCCTCTATCATATTGTCGCCAATGGTCGTGGTGTTCTTATCTTCGCCTTGCAGACGGTACATCTCCAGGGAAAAACCAGGGAGGAGAACATCTTTATTGCGGTGCCGTAGGTGGAAATGAAAGTGGGCGATACCATGAAATGTGGACCGGAGGTCTAGTGCCTCGACCGAAAAGTGGGTCTCCTCCTCCTCGTCGCTCGCGAATCCCGATATAGTTGACGGCTCACCGTGCGTCGGTTTAGCCTTGTCCGCCTCCGTCACAGCCTTCTGTTTAACCTTCTCCACCTCCTTACTCCCAAGCGCGGCAGCCGGCTTTTGCATCACGTCCCGGAGGGAATTGGTTGTGAGCGCCAGGCGGTCAATGATGATTTCATTAGCTCCATCGCTTCGAACGCGGATGTGAGCCCCATCTGTAGAGGCTTGTTGTTTGTAGTATGCGCCGCGACCCTGGGCATCTTTTGGGAACAAGGCGGACGTATGCTGGAAGTCTGGAGCGGAGTGGACGTGGAGGGTCATAGAGGAATTGTTTAGATTCTTGAGCACCACGCGCGAACCCACGGAAATCCCGATACTCCCAGCCCCCTTGGCGAGAGTAAGGACTGTGCTGTGCGCTTCCGGCACTATTGCCGGGACGACTGTGCACAATAGTTTGTTTGGCGGTTCGTATATTTCGAATTCCGTTTCCGCACAGACACCCTCAATGGCCCCAATCGAAACCCACAATCTTCCATTCCCATCTGCTTTCAGGACCCGGCGCGGGCCAATCAGCGGGTATTCGGTCGGGCAAAAGAGCAACCGATGTCGATTAGCGCCGATGCACACCGGCTTTTGTCCGTTAGGGAGCTGAATATCGTCAATCAGCTCGTAAGGCGTCGTATCGTTGTGGTCAGCTTTGCGCAGCGCAGCAAGGAGCTGTTCCGTAAAGTAACCGCGACTTTGATGCAATGACTCATATGCCTGTTTGTCCTGGCTGCACGCCGCCAGGAGCACGAAGGATGCCGTGAAGGGCGCCCACAGGCGATGGGCAATTGGGCCTGTGCCAAACAATTCGCTGTCAAGCCGTGCAGGAAGGACACGGGGGTCCGATATGGTATGGCGACGTATAGTGACATCGGCCTCCCTCCCCATTCCACCAGAATGACAAGAATCGAGTATGACTATCTAGTGGACATTGCATTTGAACCCAGTCCGCGGTAAGTGGGCGACATGTAATAACTCACAATGTTGTTTCCCTTTCTTTCGGCCAGGCTGTGCAGAAGGTGCCCGAGAACGTAGTCAGGAATGGGGTGGATGTAGTCTGAACCGGACCCTCCGGTCGCCAAGTCGACGGGACAGAGCGCCTCAACCCATCCGTCGCCCGGGAGCTCCTTGTTTTCCGATTCGACGCGAGTTCCGTGACCAGCGAAGTAGAAGATCATCGTGGCTCCACGCTCGGGTATGTCGGGGTTTTCGATGAGGTGGGATTGGAATACCCGCAGAATGTCGGCGCGCTTAGCGTCTCGGAGTAGCTTGATGTTCCCACACGGGATGCCAAGTCCTGCCACTTGAGGAGGGGCGCCCTCCATGGGAGGAATGTCCTCCTTACGAGGAGCCATAAGATAGTTCTTGAACTCTTCCGCGTCGTTCACGGCTCCACCCAGTTTGTTGATCACCTCATACTGGGGCGGTGGGCGGCGGTGGATTAGCTCACGGACAAATTCGAAGAAGGCACCGCACATTATTGATGCCAACGATGAGAGCAAACATGTCTCCAGGTTTCTTTGGGGTTTCGTCCATGGTAGTAGAATTCTGAGGGAATGGTGTTGGAATTGAAGGCCAGAGACTCCAATATTAGCAGGGAACCCGTTGCAAATGCGCGGGGAATTCTTCATTATCTACACTACATGTATACCACTTTACTGTAATTAAGGTACGAATTAAGTCTGTCAGGTACAGGTATGGACACAGGAATGAACGGCGAGGACCTGGCAACAAAGTGCGCCACAGAGGCAGTGCGCGCACATAGCTCGTAACTCCAACAGATGGAGGTAAAGGAGCCTTCAAGGAGACGAAATTATATCAGGGCAGTGGCGCGACCACCGGCGGATTGGTAAGACGGGAGACAGACCTTCCGACATCCCAGGCATGTCAATACAGTCTGGGGGAGTGATGCATCACCACCTCTCCAGAGAACAAGGCCATGATGCATCCAGAACTCTCGCGAGAACAGCGGCAGTGATGCATCACCTAGAGCACTGATCTTTTGGGTAGCCGGGCCATGTGCCTCCATCAATTTTGTAGGTAGGGGCGAGCTCGTCGTTGACAACGGTGTCCTCGTTAAGGGCGGGCTGATTGATATCCCAATGAGGCAATTGAAGGCAAAAATGACCGACCGCGACGCTCGCGACGCCGGGCGCAGTTCTGCCCAAATTACGCTGAAAATTTAGGTACAGGTAAGCATTAACCGTACCTAGGAGTTAAGTACAAATGGGGCACGATACGAAGCAGCCAATCATTAATATTTGAAATTTAGCTGTTGTACATTCCACAGCCCCGCTCCCCCCCTAGCGCCGCAACGTACAGAGATATAGCATCGGTTGCTCTATCGATGCACGATATGCAGCGGATACCAATGCCTCGTCTGGCTGCCGCTTCCCCCGCTACGCAGCAGCGTTCGTATCACGCATCATGCGCTGAGAGCATTCCCCACCACTCCCGTCGCACCACTGGGCTACGCTGGGGGATACACGCACGCGGTGCGGGGGTAGGACGGAGACGGGCATCCCGCACGGTAGCAGGCCGCGGGTGCGCCCACACTCCTTTCTGCAGTGGCACCGCACCACATCGTATATCATGAATGGGTACCACCCAGCACGTCATTGGGAGCGCGCGGCGCAGTCCGGTCCATGGAGTTGATGTCAGGTGTAGTCAGACCAGCACCGTGTATACTGGTCCACGATGAATAGCGAGTGCTGGGACGCGCGGCGGCAAGCTTGGATGTCTGAAATTTGGGTCAGCATAGTTGGTCTAAAAGACGATCCGAAAAGGATGCGCACAAGCAGACTTGTTCCCATTCCACATGCGCGGTAGCCCCAGCACTTCTGTGGAGCCCGCGTAAAGATCCAGCGGCTCATCGCACGGTGCAAATACCGTGAGAGCGGAATTGGCGAGTTGCGACAGACCGGGGGGAGACAGCACCAATGGCAAAGAACAAAGAGAATGGGTTCTCATACACACCTGTCGTGTGGCCTTCTGCGCAAACGAACACGAGATTTTGGTCCCACAGCATCTATTCATCCCATTTTCATCCACAGATATGCAGCAATTGTGTATCGTGTTCGGACAAAGAGAAGAGAGAGCGGTCCAGAACGGAGTTCCGATGTCTTCTAGTTCTAGTCTTCAAAAGGCCCCAGATACGCGCAAAGGCTTGAAGCAAGAAGTGATGATACATTGATACGTGGCACAGGTTTGACAGCGGCACCGTCATTGATGTGTACTCGGGTCGCTCGGGTCATATTCCCGAGCTCAATGAGCACACCAAGTTCTGCTTCGTTTCGTCTTGTCCGGCGTCGCAAACCGTTTCTGAACCGTACATATCTTTTGAATAGCACGGCCGTGTGTCCCGATGGAAGTCTGGAGTTGTAAGCAGTGAAGAAGATGAGGAACTATACATCTGCTCAATAGCAATGCATCTCCCTGGCTCTTAGACCAAATCCCTGTTGTTTCCGAGGAGAGAAAAGTGCACCAAATAATCCTACAGAAGCTCACAACTTCACAGGATCAGGGAGGAACTGATGAGGAATCTAAAAGTGGCCCAATTTCGCTAGCCATACTTCCGAGTTTCAGCCCACCTTGTTGATTTTCGGGTTGAGATAGACAAGCCGATGAAGATGTGATACTCAGAGTGCCAAATATTCCAAGAACAAGCAAATGCGAACAGAAAGAACACCCATCATTCAATATGCTCCGAGAATACACGGCACGTATGGAAGAAATGGAGGAAATTGGAGGCACTTTCCTACACACCTATTGCACACCATATCTAAAATTTAGAACAAACGAGTGAGAATTGGGACCAGTATAAAATGTAAAAAGCAGCAATGAATGAGGAATCTAACAACAGTCCAATTCTACAGGTCTTACTTTCGTGTTTGAGCCCATCTTGTTGGTTTTCGGGTTGAAATAGACAAGCCAATTGATATGAGACAGTCAGAACTCCGAATATTCTGATAACGAGAAAATGCGGAAGGAAAGAACACCCATCACTCAATATGCCCCTCACACCCCTCACACCCGGGCGAGAAATGGGGGAAATTGGAGGCAGTTTCCCACACATCTAATGCACACTATATCCAGAAATTAGGGGAAACGAGCCCGATTTGCAACCGGTATAAAATGTAAAAGGCATCAGCAGCTGTCATGACTGCCTGAATTGGATGTGTCCGTAACACTGCAAACTCACTCGAAGGTTCAATGGTCAAGGATGAGCACAACCACCATAGGTTGTTCCCAATAGTGTTATATATCATGCATATACACCTTGTGTATCTTCTGAGCATTCGTTCCGAATTTCCAAGTCCTTGCAAGCTGTCGATACAGTCCAAATGTTGTTTGGAGATGAGGTTTTGGCTGGTGGCCGGTTTGAATTGCGAATAAAATATTGCGGTGTTGTTCTTTTTGCGTGACTCTTGGATGAACAATATAGGGAGGTTGTGTACACACCCTGATGTGAAACATCACTTGAACAACTCCAAGGTGCGCTTTCAGGGAACGAGATTTTGCAGGGCTCGGAAGATTCCGCGGGCGGGCCGTGTCTCCGAGCCAATGGAATTGCGACATCAATATGGGCGCTTGTTCTCAAAATTACGCGCCTGGTGGATCGCGAAGGCTAAGGGCGTCGAAAACGTATGTATTCATCGATATTAAGTACAGTAGATACTACATTATTGCCATTGCTCGTTTCCCTGAGTCTCACTCGAGCCTTCCTTCATTCCAACTAGATCCCTAGCGTCTGAGGACGTCGGGACCACGCAAGCGGTCCGACGGGAGTGGTGGCGCGCGACAGCGGGACGCGGAGGCGGGGTGCGAGTAGCGGTGGGGTACGACTAGAAACGTGCACCTGCTACTGCTACAGGCAGGCAGCGGCGGGGTGCAGCAGGGAGATAAGAGGACGGCGGGTGTGCAGGCTGCGGCGGGGCGCATAGGCTGGGGCAGAGTACGCATGCAACGGCGTGACGGGGTGCGAGTAGCGGTGGGGCACGTGATTAGGGACGTGCATATGCGACAGGCGGGTAGCGGCGGGGTGTTGCATGGACGAGGCGTAGCGGCGAGATAAGCGAGTAGCGGGTGTGAGAGCGGCGGGGCGCAGGGCTGCGGCGGGGTACGGATGCAACGGCGGCGCGCGCGATCGAGTGGCGGCAGGGCACACATTCAGCGCTGAGGAGTAGTGGGACGGGGTGCGCAAGCAACGGGGGCTAGGTGCATAAGCAGCGGCGGGATACGCATGAAGCAGTGGCGAGGTACGCATCCGCTGAGAAGCAGCGGGAAGGGGTGGTCGCAAGCGGCGGTGAGGTATGCGTGCAACCGGGAGTGCGCGTGCAGTCGGGGGGCGATCGAGGGGCGGCGGCGTACGTGAGCAGCAGCAGGGCGAGGTGCGCAAGCAACGGCAGGGGAGGGGGCGCAAGCGAAAGGTATGCATCGAACGGTGGAGGTGATCGAGCGGCGGCGGAGTGCGCGAGGAGAGGTGGTATGCGGGCAGCGGGCAGCGGGCAGCGGCAGGATCAGTGACTGGTGTGTAATCAGCGGTGAGATGCGCGAGGAGCGGCGCGGTGTGCGAGCAGCGGCCGGAGGAGCAGCGAGCAGTGGCGGGCCCGAATATCGGCGGGGTATGCGAGCGGCGGCGGGATTCAAGCGGGATTGGCCAGGAGATAATATTTGAGTCGCCAAAGGTACTGCCCAGAAAGCGAGCGAAGACTAGGGGGGCCGGGATACAGAGGTACGAAGCATTTTTGGCGGTCCCCTAGCCCGGACAGAGCAGCGGCGCAGCCAATGGCGCAGTGGTGGTCGAGGATGAAGCCAGCAGAGAGCGATCGAGGGCGAAAACACTGATGAATAATAGGTGCAAATATTCTTCCTTCCTAGGGCTGGCAACCGTAACCGTGTAAGCACGGAATACGGTACCGTATTACGGTCACGGTCCCGTGACCGTGCAGCTCGCGCGTCTTTCGTACGCGGTACGGGCACGGCTCGTGCATGAGCCGTGTTGACCGTGTCCGTGGAGCCGTTACGGCCGTATTTACGGTATCACGGCTTGGAGACGAAATGGGGTTGCAATGCATTTCTTGCCGCTATCCGGTAGTGCGACCCTGCACTGTTACTGGGATTATACCTCACAACCAAGTGGAACCAACTCCACTCTCCGTTTTTTTCGCTCTGAATTCTCCTTTTAGGTGCACCACAATTCATTCGCTAGTTACTCCAGCCCTGATACTGTGGTTTCAAGAAAATATAAATGCTGCTTTGTTCTCGTCAAAACAAGCCAGCTCAATCCCCCATCCGAATTGTTCCCGCTGCATTTTTGTCGACCCTCTTCTTGCCATGGCTGGCCCCGCATATCTCGTTCAAGTGCCAGACCTAGAAAAGCGCATCCACCGGTATCGTTCAGGTGTGTCTGATCCTCCTTCTTTGCGGAAATGACTCCAACTGTTGCACAGGTACCCGTGGATGCCTCACACCTAGCAGCGATGCTGCTCTATCATTCAACCTTTTCCGCTGGCTCGCACTCAACGTCTCGCTCTTCTGCCTCCCGCTGACTCTATTATTTGCTCTCCACATTTCCCGGGTGGTCAGAACCAATGTCATACTGTCTACATTCACTCGCACTTCCGTTGTCTCTCTCCTTGTAGTCTCGGGCCTCATTTTACTTTTTATCGGTGCGTAATTTCGACTCCGAATGGATCCGAGCTGATCTGTCATTTATTCAGCGAATGCTGCATTTCCCGCCTTTATGCGGTATCAAGTGATCATCAGGTCTTCGATCGCCAGGCATCCACGCAAGCGTCGCACGCACTGGTCCTTCATCACACCCCGCCGGTGGCGCCAATACTTCGCGCCAGAAGATAGATTCTTTAGCATCTTCATCCGTGGAATCCTGACAACGACTATTGTGTTGAGTGAGTCAAGTCTTACTGCGCAGACTCTTTTTCAGACTCAAAATATCGCTTCAGGTGTATTCAAATCCACAACTTTCGCTCAAATTCAATTCAATCTTGGACACCATCGCGACCGCGCGGTTTCGGGGGCAATAAACCATCACTGCCACTACTTTGAGACTGTGGAAAGCTTCCCTCGCATTTTATATCCGCACCAGACCATTCAGCAGGCGGGAATCGAACCAGACAGCCACATCTACGTACGATTCCCACTGCTTGGGGGTGCGAAGTCCAGCTCGACTGCCATGGACATTGACAGCGAAAATCGTACGTACCACGTATTTCGTCAATTACTCTTGCTCTCAGCTCATTGTTTTTGCAGCGGATGACGTTCAGGGCCCAAATCAAGGTCTGTTTTCCGCCAGAGAGAGAAATCGAGTTGTTCTAATTTTTACTGAGCCCACAGGTTCATCGAGTCGTCAGCGCAGACAAACAACAAACTCCAAGAAATATACCGAAGCTATTGATGCAGAGAAACTCGATGAGAACGGGCTCCCAACGACTCGCACGTCGGCTCCCCAACGTAAGCGCCGTCGAGCCCCGAAGAAGGCAAAGAATAGCACCCAAGACACCTTGGACGAATCTGACGAGGCGTACTCCGGAACCGACGACTCGGAGTCGAGCGGCGTAGATTCTGACTCAGAGCATGAAATCGAAATCAGCAATGAAGAGGTGGGCATTTGATGAGTCCGTCGTAATCCACTAACAGTATACCACAGCTTGCGGATTCTCTTCCTTCTAAAACAATTCCGGCCACGTCGAAACGCCGCAAGGCATCGGGGTCCAAGGAGAAGGCGCCTGGAAAGAAGCGTGCTCGAAGGCTACCTGCTGAAGAGCATGTGAGTTACACTTTCACTTTTTTTACCTTCATTGATCGTCATCTAGAGCTCTTCGCCACTGCCAACAGCAAATTCTGCGCCCTCAATAGCAGTGACTAAGGACAAGGCAGTAAGTGATAATTTTGTCCTCTGTTTTTTCATTGTGCATTCACGTTGTAATTCCCAGAGCGTTGGCAAGAAAACAAACGCCGTGTATCATTTCTTCGAGCAGGTCGATAGTGATGCCGATGGAACAGTCGAGGAGGATACGAAGTACTACAAGTGCTGGCACGGCAATCGGAAGGTGGTTAAGATCACCAAAAAAAATGCGTGGTAATTTGAGCAGTGCGTCGTTGTTCTCTTATATCTTTGACCATGCTGACATTGAATAGATCTCACCGGACATCTCCAGCGAACGTTTCCCGCCCACTTCCGACTGTGTGAAGTTCTGAACAAACGCGGTGGGTCTCCGACAGCCGAGGAGATCCAAATCGCCAACGGTAAGAAGGCGCTGGATACTGTGACAGCGAAGAAGTATCTTCAAGAGCTCGACAACTTCTCCCACAATATCAGGTTCATGTTAGAGCAACAGATGGATAAGTCGCGGGTCGGTTCGAAATCTTTGGCCTTTGAAATACATTCTCACCCCTCGCGTAGGAGCCATGGGACCAGAAAGAATTCGACGAGCTCATTGCGAAGTGGATTGCCGCCTGTGACCAGCCATTTTCGACCGTTGAAGAGCCCGAGTTCCGCGCGATGCTTGAATATGCCTACTACCACAGATCCTCCGAGGCACTGAAAATTCCGAACCGAAGGAATGTTCGTGAGGCCATTATGACCATGCATACGGATATGGTCAACGGATTCAAAGCCATGTTCGAGGTAAGTTTGTTCCTGGACATTGTTCTGATAATATTCACGGTATTGGTAGGAAAATACCTCTAACTTCGCAATTTCTCTGGATGCGTGGACTTCGTCGAATGGCTACGCGTTCATGGCTATAATCATTCACTATATCAGCAATACCGGCACACTGGGTGAGTGATCAATCTGTTTCCTTCTCTTCGATGATTTTATCAGAAATTTTCTCAGAGGAATGTCTTATTGACTTTCGGGAGCTCCGAGGAGAACATTCTGGAGAGAACATGGCGAATGCAGTTTGGGAGACGCTGGAAAACTATGGTATTGAGGGTCGGGTGAGCTCAATTTCCGGCATCTTTGCACCGTCGTGAATCATCTGTGTCTGTTAGATCATCTCGTTCGTCATGGACAATGCGTCGAACAATGACACGCTTGTGGAGCACTTTGCAAAGCTCTGTAGCGCGAAAAATATCAGTTTCTCCGCTCGCAATGGGCGCATGCGTTGCATGCCTCACACTGTCCATCTGGCGGCTCTTGTGGTACGTTGATCCTCTCATTTTTATTCTGAGAATTCTAAACTTACTGGGTTTGTTCGTTTAGCTCCTCGAGGCCATCGGTGTACTCGTCAAAGAGAAATCCGACGCCGCAAGCCAGCCTTATCAAGAAGTTGCAACTGAGCCGACCTCACGGGATTACGACGAGAAGGCCGTTGACCATGACGATGGCGAGGAATCGAGCGAGGAAGAAGTAGTCGCAAAAAGCGCCGGAACCATTGGAATGGCTATATTCAAAGTGCGATTCATTCGCTTTCTTGAGCTGTTTGCTGATCTAGAAATTAGCTGCGCAAAATTGTTCGGTTCGTTCGTAGTAGTCCCCAACAACGTCAATCCTGGATCGCGCGGGCATCCGAGGCAATTTCTGCAGGGACCACCGCTCGAGAACGTGTCACGATGCTTATATTGGATGTACGTACGCGTTGGTCTTCTACGCACCAAATGCTTCGTAGGGGAACTTTTTTTTGGTGTACGCTCGATTCTGATGGCACACTGCAGGTCGCGCACTGGGATTTAAAGAAGCTATAGACGACTATGTTGCCCTCACACGGAACATGCGTCTGTACGAGCTGAGCGGCGCTGAGTGGAATTCGATCCAACTTGTCTCTGAATGGCTCAAGGCATTCCGCGATGCTACGTCCCAGATGTCCGCCACCAAGCAACCAATGGTATCCTCGTCACACGCCATTTTCTGCGGCTTGCAGGAACACATTCGCCGGATTCTCAAGGCACTTCCGGACGACGTCGATTCCACACTCAAGAAAGCGCTCACGGACGCCCACCGAAAGCTCAGCGACTATTTCTACAAGTTCGATCAGTCCGAATATTATACTTGGGCGGCGCGTGAGTGCTTCTTTCTCTCGCCACCTTGAATATTCTCTAATTTCTTGTCAGTCCTCGATCCTCGCATTTCGTACGCAGGTCTTCGCAACGACTATACCGACGACCCCGATCTCGTCGCCACCGCGGAGTTGGCCAAATCCAGTCTCCAAACCCATTTTGAGATCTACTATGCACAGCCCGAGATGGACGCTACCTCTTCCGCAGCCACCACCGCTCCTGACAATATACGGTCACCGGTGAAGAACTTCACCTCTCGTTACGTGAAGCGGAGTGGTATAAACAAGGAGAGCGAGCTTGACTGTTACTTCACTTTGACTAGCCAGCCTCTTCCTTGGGACACCGACCCGATTATGTGGTGGAATAGTCACCGTGAAAGCTTTCCGAACCTGTATCGGCTCGTTCGGGATATTCTTTGCATCCCAGGTGAGTTTCCGAATTGCACTTGCACAACATGTTTAATCTTGTTCAGGATCGGCGGTTGCTGTTGAGCGTGTCTTCTCCGGAGGCCGTGATCTCATTGGGATCCGTCGTGCGAGTCTCAACGCAGATACAATCCGGAGCCTCATGCTGGTCAAGGCACAACTCAAGCTTCAGCGCAAAGCGGTCACTGACCTTGTTGGGGACAAGCTATAGCTACTTACTTAACTCTAATACAATATGCTGCATTTTTTTCCGCCCCTGACACGGCCGTATGACCGTAATGACCGTAATTTTACGGTCACCGTACCGTCCGATACTCGAAGTCATTGCTCCCGGGCCGTAATCCCACGGCCGTATTCTTGCACGGCCGTATCCAGCACGGCCGTGACCGTATACGGTACGGTTGCCAGCCCTATTCCTTCCCTACTAAATCCTACTTTTGGGAACACATTTACATCCTTGTTATGCTTCCCCGAGCTCTAGAATATGGACGGTAAGTCATCATTTAGATCAGACGACATACCCGATGCTTCGGTGAACCTGCTCACGAGCCCGGGCCAACGACCTTTTTAGGCAGGGCGGGCAAGGCACTGCCACGCGCCCGGCAACGGCGGGGGCAACGAGTGCGCGCGCACATGCTCGGGGATCATCGGGGATAACCCAAAACATTTTTGTTCTCGGTGATGCATCATGCCGCTGTTCTGTTGAGAGCGAATAATGCATCATGGCGTTGTTCTCCCGAGAACAATACAATACATCAGAACCCCACATAGCGCTGGGCATGTCTGTGAGCGGCAAAGAACCTGGTGGTATCACATTGTAAGAAGCCCGACTTGACGGCACCAAAAATTATATCAGGGCAGTGGCGCGACCGCCGGCGGATTGGGAAGACGGGAGACAGCCGTTCCGACATCCCAGGTATATCTGTGGCGGCAAAGAACCTGGTGATACCTCGTGTATTAATCAGATGCCTCGTATTAGCGTGCACCTGTTCACCATCACCTCAATTCGACACAATATGCAGTCCATAATTGCCTAAGTACTAGGGCCCCTACAAATGATTGATCCCTAAAAGCTAGGGACCCCCGAAATCCGCCGGATTCTCAGCCAAAGCCTAGACTCTAGGGCAAAAAGTGAGCCAAAAACAATATTATTTGCCCTAGTGTTTATGATCTAGCCTGTCTTGTATTTTGGGCATCAGATAATCTGAATTTCAGGAAAATTACTGCCCATGCTCCCTAATAGCGGCTATTTCAGAAAAACGGGCCGATGCTTGCAACGGATTTTGACGGAATATAACCTTGCAACGGCATATATTGGGCTAGCTGGGTGGATTACATTGGATTACAAGACATCTAAATCTATATGTACAGTAGTAAGGCAGTGTAATCCATACAGTGGCTTACAACGGTATAGGGTGGCCTTGGGAGCCGATTTTTCCAGCACTGGTTTGGATTCAGGTACACAAGATGCATCCTCGCTTCGCTCCGGCAAACGCGGAGCTCATTACATAATATGATCAAGTGAATTTATTCTGTAATCAAAGTCGAGATAGAGGATTGCGTGCAAGGTATATCCAAGCAAGAAGGCAGTGTTCAATGCAGTTCAAGATCAATCAGAACTAGGAAAAAGATGTTGGAGGAAGAACAACGATGCAGGTAAGTGTTATTGATGACCGCCAATAAGCCAGCAGTTCAGAAGACACCCAAGGTATGCTGAGAGCGGAGAATTGATGGTCAGGAAACAGGATTGATAATTTGACGACTTCTAGAAGCCTTGAGCATAAAAGAGACCCAGATCGACCATACCACAGTGAATTTCAGGTGAGCGAAGGATTGCAGGTTAGAAAGCCGGGGTCAGTGGCCTATTTATGTTCAACTCATTCTCGAGGCCCTACGAAGTCGCAGGTCGAATACAATTGCGGCGCAGCCAGGAATTTGCTGCGAGAACTGCGTGTCTCTGCAGAACAACTGCGAAATTATCAGCTGAGGCACGGTTGAAAGGTCCGTTGAATGACTATTGACGCAAATTCGGCTTGGAAGCTGGAGAAATCTTTCTGAAAAATCAACTAAAAGGCAAAGCTGCGGCGAAGCTTTCGCAGTGCGTAGTCGTTGCGATGAGTATACAGGCGTGCACAAATGGGGCAAGAACCTAGGACTTTTAGAACGAGAGGAGGGGAAAAGGAAAGGAGATAAAGCTACGTGGGGCAATTGCACTGCCGACGAGGCATTTGCTTAAAGAACGGTTAATGGGGGAGATAGTTTATTCTATATTATTAAGATGAAGATACATGTCTTCATCAACACAATCCACGACATAAAAAACCTCATGCGGTGCGCCAAAGAGAGTCCATCTTTGGCGCACCGCGACATGTGTGTTGCATATCGTCTCGGCCTTTGGTGAACTCCTGGCTGCAGATTGGGAACTCGGCAGGATCTTTGGGTGCAGTGGGTTTGCAGCACCCACGTCCCTTCCCTTTTGGAGGCATAGTGAAGGGGCGAAAGAGAGTGTAAGTCGCGAGCCCACTGCGGGCATGTGATGGTTACATTACGAGATTAACGTGATTGAATCTGCATCGCTTTCTCGCTTGACACTGCTTCTGACTCTCCCTCTCGCTTCATCCTGAGTCCTGCCACCCTTTGGTCCCCGAGTCAATCACTCTTGAGACCTTCGTCAACTACAAGTAATTTTCGAGAATGTATGCGTACAGGTCTTTGTGGGGCGAATCTGGGGCCTGTGAAAGCTTCAAAATGATGTGAGTCATTGTGGGTGCTGTGGAGCCATGGCTCAGCGCCAAATCACAAAGATAAACAACTCCTTCTCTCCCACCACCACCAACCCGCTTGACGACACTCTACTTGACTCTACCACCAACAATGGCCCTGCACAATCACTCACACAAGCCGGGCTCCCCCGAATGGCCTACCACTCCCACTCACGGTGCCCTGGCCGACATTCTCAATTTTACCCAGCAAATCCCATGCAAGGACTCTGCGGCGCTGTGAATCGTCACTCCAGTCGCATGGCTCTAATTAATGCCCCAGCTTCATGCTGACATCCAAGCCCACGCGAACGACACCGATGAGGACCATCACATGCTGACTCACCGCATCGCCGACCTCGAGAATCAAACGAGCTCGTTTCCAGGCTATATGGTTGCACTCGGCCGATACTGAACTCGTCCAAATCAGCCAGCAGACTGAGATCAACTACGTCAAGTGCTACGAGATCTACCTGGAGCGAATCTGGCGCACGCGAAAGAGGTCAGCTCGAGACCTATTGACTCATTGGTACGGCATCCTGTTCCCCCATTCCGAGGACTCACTCAGTGAAGGTTTATCTGCTAACCAACAAGCCGAGCAGGATGAACTCGATGAAGCCATGGATATCTTTGACGACACACCTATATATCTTGGGGTGGAATCAGAGCCACTGGTTTGGAAGACATTAGAGCACAGCCACATCCGGGGGTCTGAGCTCTGATTCCACCCCAAGATATATAGGTCGATGGCACCATACCCAGATCTATCCACAGTCCCAGCTAGACACTGTATGCAACCAAGATCAATTATTCTTGGAAAAAGCATTTCTGTCAGAACAGATTCTATGGAATTGGCATGAATTACTGGAATGTGCAGTGAAGTAGAACTGAGTCAGACCCAGTTACAAATGTCATGAACCGTCTTTTCATTTTACTTCCAGAACCTGCACAACCCGAACAACCCGATCATTGATCAGATCAACTATCTGATCAATCAAACCAGGATACCATTTTAGGATCCCAAACGGTTACGATCAGTTTCCCGACCTTTGGGTTCCCTCCAGTTCAGTAACTTGTGTCAAAATGAAATTAAATCTGCTGATATCACTGTGTACACTTCATTCCCCCAAAAGGAAATACTGAAAAGCAGTGGTTGGGTTCGTGGGATACAATTTTCTTCGGGGGGCTGTTTAGCACTGTTTTGGCTGGTAAACCCAACTATCTAGGGCATGCACATACAAGCTGTGTGATGCAACTAGTGGTGTCCATGTAATTGGAAATAAGTAACAGCAGCATTCTAGAGGCATCCCGATCCGAATTTGAGCCCGAACCGAACTTTCTGTGGTATTTGCTAGTGTTTCGGCCGAAATGGCTGCTTGAAGAGATTGCACTCGTTCTCAGTCAAAATGGCCTCAGTGCACAAACCCTTGAACTAACAGGTAGCACGAAAGCCATTCTAGTGATCTATAAAGAGAAGTTATCCAATTTCATCCGCTGTTGCCTAATCAATACCGAACTCGCCTGAGCGTTTTGTTTGACCGTTAAATGCAATTCTGGAACTTTTTACAATGAAGCAGCAGGACATGGACCATCTTGGTCTGTTTCCTGAAATTTCCGACAACTATTCTGGTATGACTACAAACACGGGGATCATGACGGCATCCATGCAACAGTGTCGTTGGTCGCTCGAACACTCCAGACCGGAGTGTTTTTGATGACAGTGTCGCAACTCGCTTTGCGAGTCTGAGTGTGAGAGTGTCGAGTTTGGTTGGTCCCCGTTTTTCGACTACATACTGTCGAGAATGTGCGCTGGATGCGACGTGTCAGCCCAGCAGGGCCACGTAGGCAGCAGACATGGAGGACACGTGGCGAGGCGTGTCGAGTCATGTTGCTATGGAGCCGGACTCCTGCAACGCGTCTTGAGACGCGTCGCGACGCGTCAATCATTGTTCTCATGCTTACATTGTTTAATTCGTTCATTGTTCCCTGAGGGGTATAAATACCAGTACTGTAGGCTACTTGAATATACCGTTTTTCCCCTCCATTTTACTACACGTTGACAGACCTGGTATTGGGGCACCCGGGCATTTATTCAAATCTGCTCGAGTTGCAACATACTATAATGTACTTCACTACATTACGACGTCATCTCACAAGAGCTAATGCTGGCCTGAGCAGTTAGCTAAGAGGGATATAATGTGTCTCGAACCATTAGAAAGGCGCTGGACAACAATCCTGGTAAAGGGTTGGAGTGGGAAGTCGCTAATGGAGCAATCGCGGAAAGTGCCTTACCATCCTGGAAACGGATTGGGGCTACTGCACATCCCTGACTAAGGGCATATTACGAGGGAACATCCTTTTGAACCAGAGGGATCATTGTTGGGCATCATCTGACGTCTCCAGGACTGCCAAGAGAGGACTGGACTTGGTCGATCTAACAAATGACTAAGGAACTGTACTCGGGTACTGGGAAGCGGCGGCTATCACGATTTTCAGACAAATCACTTAAGCGGTTCAAGGCGGAACCATTTGAGCGGGTGGTTACCAAGGAGGGTAACGGAGTGCTGACGAGGAGGTCGGCTAAAAGTTGACATATCAACAATATCCTATCACGATCGTTCTAAGCGATGTAGATCTTGACTCATCGCTAAGCTCGGCTCGTTGATGTCTCTTATAAATCTCTCTCAATTTTACTAATCGCTTGATATCTGACAGGAGTTCATCGGCTAAGCGGCCATACCACTAGTCATATACCCTGAACCCTATTGCTCGTTTGTATCAGTCTTGTTTATATTTAGAATCCTGTAACGTATTTAAGTGGATGGTTATGGGAGGAACACTAGTGAATCTCACCCCACCTGTTGGACGCGAAGTTACTAGACTTCACGCTTAACCGGTAGAGTAGTCATTCATTCGGAGACACCCAGAAGCTATACCAAGTTTCGTTTGTTTTCCCTGTTTGAATATTATCTGTGTTGGATTTGGATCTTTATAAACGACGCGTGAACATATTGGATAAACGGAACGGACGCGTGGAATATAAGGAAACGGATCAGACTTGACAATTGGTTGTAATCTCGCAAGGATTAGCAATCGCGGATACTATTTGGAATCGGAATTCATAAGAATCACTTGCTTTACGCATCGGAGTATTATCTCCAAACCTAGACCCACATCATACAAAACCGTTGAACATAAAATCTCGTCTGTCTATCGCGATTGCGCCTAGAACGGATTCGAGCAAGTTTATCTATACAACTTGTAGACCTGTAAAGTCTTGCTTCTCAAAGAGAACTAGAGTTCAAATTGCCACAATCTATACTGGATTGGAACCCCGAACTTGCACGAGGACTATAGTGTTTGAGTTGTTGTAGTTGCATTATCGAACCGCGTATTCATTTACAAGGTTTGTGTTGTGGTTATTTCACTGCCAGCCCCATAGTCAGCGTTTCAACGTACTTACAGTTTACTAACTCACCAACTCCTGGACATTATATGCAAGATCTTCCGACCCTCTGAAGTTGAGGCGTGGATCGCCATTACTCGTACAATAGAATATTGGTTTTTTCTGCAGTGGTCCACCAGGTCTCTTGAACAGTGAGCACAAGCACTCTTAATTATAGTATATTCATTGAAACATTTTATCTGTGCAGTGACATCAATTTTTCGTTTCTTAAGCCCCCGTGCGTCGGAGCGGCCCGTCTTCGGAAATATTCTTTTTTGCGGTGTGCTGAATCTACTACCCAGTGGTACTGGTGACGGACTCGAAATTCCAACACCGTCTGCGGTACCTACGGCTAGATGTCTTGAACCTTGATGATAATCTTCCCCTTGGCATTTCTTGCCAACATCCTGTCATATGCCTGCATAAATATTAATAGTGCTAGTGGCATCTTACAGGACACAACACCAACCTTCAGAGCGTCCTCAAATTCGAACACCTCATCCACAACGACCCGCAGGCGGCCCTCCTCAATCATGCATGCCAGTCCCGCCGCCTTATCTCCGTCCGGCTTGGTGCTGATCATCGCATACCGCCTCGGCACGCCCCCGAAGATGCATGGGAGGTATGCATTAAGCATCGCGCGCCAAATTGTTACCCCCGGTCCTTCAAAGTTGCCCACGTTCACCAGTAGGCCTTCCAGCGTAAGGTACGCCGGGGAGTGCACGAACAGCGCCTGCGTCCCGATGGTGTCGAAAATGTATTCAAACGGCTGGGTGCCGTACGTTTTCGCAAGGTAGGCCGGCAGGGAGGCGTTCGCGCGGTATTTGACGACCTGCGCGGCCAGCGTCAATGTGGGTATAATTGCAGGAGTCATTATTCACCTCGTCTGCGCCCAGGCTCTTGACCAATTCTTCGTTGGCGGCTGAACAGGTTGCGACGACGTACGCGCCGTGCGCCTTGGCCAGCTGCACCACCATCATGCCTACAGCGTCCTCATCGTTAAGGTGACTGCAAGCAATACATTGTCGCACATACCGACGCCGCCTTTCCCGCCATTCACCAGCACACGCGTCCCGTCGCGCAGGTTCGTGTCCAGAAGCATACTAACAGCGGTTTGCCCACCCCCGGCCAGCCCCGCAGCCTGCGCCCAGTCCATGGCTGGCGGTATGCGTGTGACGCTCTCTGCCGGCACTACAAAATACTCAGCCAGTGTACCGTTGCCCAAGGTGAGGTTCCACACGGGTAGGCAGCCAAAGACGAGTGTGCCGGGCTGGAGGTGTTGCGGTGCCGTGGGCCCCGCGAGGTGCACGACACCGGAGAATTCGCCCTCGGCGACATACATTGTGTTCCCCGACACCAAGCGGCGCACAAGCGGCGGGATCGCTGCCATTGCCACGTAGCAGCCCGGGTTGAGGCCGACGTGGGAGACACGGATGAGGAGGTCGGCTTTAGCTGGCGGGGGTGGGACGGCGTAGTTCTCGTTCAAGGCGAGTATCTCGTGAGGCAACCCCGAGGTCGAGAACGTCCATGCACGCTGGGATTGTGGGAGTGTGGGATAGATAGGCCATGATCATGCCTGTGTGACCCTTCCCGAAAGTAAATGTTTGCGAGCGACCCCCTCACGGTTCGGCGACATCGAAACTTCATTGAAGGCCGGTGGACCCGGAACAGCAAGAGACATGGAATGCAGAGGATACCGGGGATCTTGAAATGATTTCGTCGACACATCACGGCTTCAAGTTCGCAATATCAGCGGCGCATTGGAGTACCGGGGATAGTTTTGATAAGACTCGCGGAGTGCTGTTTCAGAAGAATCAGTGTGTGGCAAGTCGGTGGTAAAAATATGGTTGCTCTAGATCAAAGATGGTCAGTGACTGTAAGTATCCCTAGGGAGTCTTCGGATTTTGATGGGTTTGATCACCGTTGGAACCCATTCACTGCGTTCCCACCCCCTGTAAACACACGTAAACACACGTGCGTCGACCTTATCTGATGTGTGGCGACATGCGGCGATCTTCGGCTATGTTCGGCTACCTCCGTCTATATCATGATCTACGGAACGTAGCCGAAGATCGCCGCATATCGACACACATCAGATAACGTCGAAGCACGTGTGCCTATGTACGTGTGTCTACGAGGGGTGGGAACGCAGTGATTGCCACCTGTTGGCCGGTCCACCTGGCCATAGATGACACATGAACCGATCAAACTTTTTGAACAATATGTACACTGTACGAGAAAATGGACCTGTCCGAATACACCCAAGAATACTTTTTTTCTTACAAGAGGCGGATCCACATCTGAAAGGGTGGCATTATCCTTTCTCCATGAAGTACAAGTAATATTCGTGCTCACGCAGAGTCCTATCTATAGGCTCTCACTCGAAGGTCAAGACGACTATCACCGCGCACTTAAGCTTGAACTATCCCCCGCTCACCCACCTTTGAAATTATTGAATTGAATGGCTCTGCATGCAACCTCCAAGATCGCATCACTGACGAGCTCAAGAGTTAGAATGAACTGCCGCTGCTTGCGGGAACTATTCTAGACTCACCCGAATTTTGCGGTGGCTGTAAACAGACTTAGTTCCTACAATTTACAACGTTATCGCACCGCCCCGCAGGGTTGATCCCCGAGAGTCACTGCATTTTGACAGTGTCTGAACCCAACTTAGCCGAGAGATGCCGAGCCGTTCCCGAGGTGCCTCGGCTAACCTTGACGGCTGTGTCGAGGTTAGCCGAGGCACCTCGGGAACGGCTCGGCATCTCTCGGCTAAGTTGGGTCCAGACCCTGTCAAAATGCAGTGAGTGATCGCATCGATCGCATCAGCACAGCCACTTCCCCTTAGGGGAAAGGCTGGGCCTTGATCGACGTCGACGATTCGACAGCTTGCCAAAATTGGATTTGATTCCACGTAGGCAGGTTTTCCTTCAATACGTCGAGATGTCATTAACAAACATGGGCTGGTTATCAGTGAATAGGAATAGATAGACTGCTATGCTAGGTAGACTAATAGAGTCGTAGAATAGTTATGTGGACACTAAATTGTCAAATATAGGAAAGATAACTACGGAGCCTTCCTACGTGCGAGAGGATCGAGTACGGCCAGAGTTAGCACGAATTTTGAGGACTAACTTGGTCATGTGTGGATGTTCTGGATAACACTCTTTGAATAGACCATCGTCGCTTCCCAATCTGCAGTTCCGGAACATCAGAGATGAACAACCTTATCTCGACGACACAAGGTCACTCACCGCTCATATTCCATCCCGAGCAATTTTCGCTGACCATAGAGGGCGCCAGTGATGAGCCGCATTGGACCCTTGTAATATTCTGGCGGCCATTTATTCAAAGGCATTAGCCCGACCGCAGGATCCCCAAAAATCCATTGATCTACGGCCCGCCGCCAGGCATCGGGACCCTTCCCCACACTGGGAATGGATATACCAGCGATTGGTATCGTGGTCGTGGGTGGGTCCTCGTCCATCGGAATCAGACCTTGGGTGGCAGCCGATGTCGAATGGTGGGAGGAATTACTTGTCCCGGGAATCAAAGATGTCGGATGGATACCAGCAGCAGGTAACAGTGAAAGCGATGAAGCAACGAGATTAACAGCAGTGGTGATGGAACCAGAGCTCGAGGTCGTAGTGGGCGTAGATGATACACGGTCAGACTGGATTTGAATGGAGAAGTTGTCGAGTTTGGTCAAGATTTGCTCGCTTAGTGTTCTGAACTCGGTAACAGTGGGCGCTTTCAAAGCGTCATGATCGCCCATGAAGCTCTTGTCCACCTCGAGACGATGGGGATTCAGTGCATCGCCGTGGCCTGACTCATAGCTCTGCAATGAGTCCATGAGATATCGCATTAGCGTGTCGACCTAAAGGTGAGAAATCAGGATGGGACGGCAAACAGCGTGTGAAAATAAATACCTGCTCTCCCTCGGCCCACCCCCCACCACCGAATAATTGTAAGAGACCATCGCTTGCCGATTGGAGCAAACATGAACCGGTACTGCGATCCACCCCTTCGAGGACAATGTGTGGTAAAGATCTTCTCGATACCAGCCCCTTGAGCAAACTCGTTGATGTACTCCTGGACGAGGTCGTGGCTCATGGGCCGTTTCGAGTGGATAATCCCGTTTGGTGCTATGTACGGGAAAGCGTAGTCATCCGGCTCAAAGTCGCGACTCAGGCGTTGGCGGTAGACAGCTCGCCAGCGCATGAAATGGGTATACATGCAAATCTCCGGTGTGTCCTTCTGCTCATAGATATCGTAATGATTGCCTAAACCGAGACCGATTAAAGAGGGCGTAAATTGGCTGATAATCCACTTACTCTCGAGGGGTCCATCGTAGCCCTGCTTCTTCTGCCATCCTTTCCGATTATCTAGAAAGACACCGAGAACTGGAAGGTAGTATGGCGCGGGCCCTTTAGCATCCGGAGTAAGGTCGTGTTCTTGTAATTGACAGAGCTCAAAATTTCTGGACAGGCGCTACCGTCAGCTCAGCACCTGAAGACTTGGAAGAGCATTACCGTGTCCACAAACAATACCCAGAAGATAGGAACGCTCGCATCATGGCATGCTTGAGAAAAAGAAGCAGCTCTGCAACGTCCTTCGGTTGACACTTTTCCACCTTCTCGGTTGCGCACTGGCTCTCTGACCAACGCATCATCTTCTGCATGTCCTCGATTGCAGTGGCTTCAGCGTGCCGTCGAGTCGCCGCCTCGCCTTTGATTCGAGACTTTGGATTTCTGGTGCGCGCGCTGGACACCCAGTCACTTTGTCGGTATCTTCGTCATACTGGTAAGCCCCGGCATATTTTCCTCCTGGCCTGGCAGCGTATTCCGAGTCAACAATTGACCCAAAAATATTGACACAGAATGACTTGCAATTCATCCCAATATTTCGCCCACGCCCCATGCAAACCCTCGGCGGTACTTTTCCCAAGGCCTTCAACTATGCACTTCTGGGTGAGACAGAGCTCCAAAGCCATGGCCGAGAGCTTGTTGGGATTTCCCTCTAACGCCACCGCCAGAAGCTCGATGTCGATGCCGTCAGGACACTTCCAGCCCGGTTCAGCCTTTTCCTTCACCCTCCGCTCCTTGACTATATCGGCAATTATGACCCTTGAACGAGCAATATAACCACTGTAAGCTGCCTTTGTCTTCTTCGCGTTACTGTACTCGCTGCGCGCAGCCGCCTTTTTGCTCTGTAGGGCCTCGATTTCGGCAGTAGCTGTCTTCTGCCGTCCCGAAGATTTCTTGGTCTTCTTGGTGGCCTTCTGGGCAGCGGCTACAGAAGGTAAACGAGCCATTGGTGGAGGGTGGCAAAGTGAGTCGAATTTTTAGGGGTTCGGCTAATTGTCGCTTTGTCTTCATGTCGATATAAGGAAAGTGTGTACGACAATGAAGTGTAATTCCGCACTATCCTCCAAGAATATTTAGCTAGCTAATCCAAATCGATGATTTCTACATCTTCATCGCTGTCCGCTGTTAAATCAATCACACCGTGGGCCTGGCCCGCCGCATTTCGATTTACCGATCCACCTTCACCTTTGTCATTGGTAAGATCAATGCTTCCTAACCATTTCTTGGCCACTGGCTGCGCCTCCGGACTGTCTGGGATTTCGACATATTTTGGCGCCACAGCAGCGGTAGGCACGGGGAGAAGTGGTAAATGCTGATAGAGAAATTACGTCGTTAGTAATGCCGCCGTGAAGGCGAGGAGATGCACTTACCAGAGCCTGATTGAACGCATTCACCATGAGAGGGAAATAGCGCTCAACCAAAGGAGCTGCAATCCATTCGTTGGTTGTAGCAGAGAGGGAGGCGGCAGCAGCGCTTGGAGCATCAAGGCGCGAGAGTGACCATTGGCCGAGTCCTCCAATCACAATCTTTACCTGGTATTTCTTCGAGGTCTCTTCGCTGGCGGGAGAGACTCTGAGAATATTCACGAAGGCAGATAAAGGCGGATGTTCTTCCTGTATACGACCCTTGATAACGTGGTTGTGGATTTGCTGTTCAATATTCAGCGGCTGGATAAGGACATTGAGTCGTAATCACGACAACAAATGGAATAGAAGAATACCATAGTAAGCCGACGAGTACACAGTCCCGAAAAAATCAACCGCCGGAATTTCTCTGCAATTGCAGCGGGGTTCCATCCAAACTCTTTATTGCAATAGACAGCCAACTCTGGAAGGGCGGGAAGCTTGACAATCCATTTGTCCGTAGCAGGAGGAACAAAACCATTAGACCATGAAGGGTAGGCTGAACGTACAAAGAAAGAACGCGAAGACTGGGGAACGTCTCAGGTATCTTGGTGGAAAGAGTGTTCTGTTTGCTTCGCAAAAAGCCGCGCGAGTTTGTGGCGAGCTCGGCGCGGAGATCTTCACGCCATTGAATGAGAAACTCTTCGAGCTCTGCTTCTGCCATGTTCTCCGAGGCTTGAAGCAACGAGTCTCCAAAACCGCAATGAGCAAGTGCCAGGGCAATATGAGATCCGCATCCCGCAAGTCCCACCTGAAGGAGTATGTCAGTTTAGTGCTACTCAATTTTAAATGTAACATACTGTATCGTAATCGCCACCGCTCAAGATGGCGAGCAGTAAGATTCCCCCACGAGTGAGCCCGATATCATTCTTGAACGACTCCGAAGTGTAAACCGTGATTTCATCGGGAATATCTTTATTCATCCTTCTCGGGCTCAGTGTATGCACCAGTAGAATTGAAATCACAAACTTTCTTATGATACGGCTGGCGCCAAAGACAGCGACATCACCGTCATCTGTTAAAATTCCGTCAATGCATCCAAAATTGTCGAGATATCCCAGCTCCGAGTCAGCTTCTCCTGGCGCCTTGAAAATGTCAGCCATAGTTCTCCACCAGAACAGCCTTGTTACCATGTGGTAGTGGAACCCAAATAGTTCAATCAGCTTGATGAATTCGGCGACAAGCCAGTGCGGCTTTGCCCTAACCTGCTTGTCGCGTTTGACAGAGGGCTTATTGGGCCCGTCAAATACGAAGACCGCTGTTACTCCAGCTTGATTCAAGGCGGCCAGTTTGTAAAATAGTGCCTTGAGCTCGGGGTTCTTGCCCATCTGGGCGTGGCGGGGTTTATGGAATACCGCCTGACACTGTGTTATCCAGAGACTGTAGGAGTGAATGAGTGCATATTTCTGAAGGTTATGATAGGCTTACTACGCATCCACGCCAAAAATCATTGTTCCTATATTTCGATGTTTCTGCACGAAACCTTCCTTGATGCAAAGCTCTTTGAAAGATATTGTTTGTGCAACCGGTTTGACAATCTACCTCAACCTTTAGCTCATGCGCAATGCTGACGATTTCTCTTACCTCCCAGAATACCGAGATGGTCATGGTGGAAGGAGGGAGAATCGAAACTGACTCCTGTCTCAATAATATGATCGGTATGGTGTTCGCAATGTAGTTACAAACACAGCAACTACGTTACTTCTTCAAAATGTCATCTACTGAGCACCACGAGCATAGATCCTGAAGATGCCAAAGAAAAAATACACACGCAAAGTAAGATAGCAGATAGTGGTGCTTCGAGACCAAGCCAGCCCCGACGTCTTGGGCCCCGCCTCCTTCGACTTCTGCTCCCACTGTGCCAATGTCGTGAAGCATGCATTAGCATTCGTGCTTGCGATGAAGGAAAGCCGATCACCGGAACTCCAACGAGCCCGCGATGAAGGAAAGCCGATCGCTGGGACTCTGACGAGCCCGCGCCCGGTCCTAGCTGCGGTCAGGAAATCTAAGTTAGCGACGAATACATGCTTCAATTACACATGTACCTAGCTATAGCCCAAATTTTCTGCGGCTTGCGGCAGCCCACAACAAGTCATCGTGAGCGCGGTGTCGCTCTCAGCATGCTCAGCCCATTGCGTTGGGTGCCAGAGTGGGTGAGGCGCGGCTGGCTGAAGCAGAGGCAGAAGACGCGGGGCCGCTGGGGGCTGGCGATACGCAGCGGCTGACACCCGGGCTGGCGGTCAGGATCTCGGAGACAGAGATGGACACCCCGTTTGATGTGTTCGCCGGCGACAGCTCACATCGTGACCTCTTGCACAGTATAACCTCGCAGCCTGTGTGCGTCCATGTGGTTGAAGGCGGTGCGGAGGGACATGACTGAACAGGATATACACAGGGCGGGTGAGAGGAGGATATTTTGAATATAGGTGATGTTCACGAGGACACGCTCGACGGTCGCGGAGTCTATTGGTAGAGGGCACTGGACACCGTGGTATGAGGTGGAGACTCGTGAACAACAGACTCAGGGAATCTTTCTTCAGCATGATAGTTTTTTACCTGCGGAAAAAAAGGAAAGAGTTAGCACAAGTCAAGATGTGGGGCAAAGGTGTGCACATTGCTGAATACGCATCCGCGCGCGCAACATCCACCCTGTCATGTATGGCCGGAAGGCGGGAGCCACTCGCGTACATCCCCGAGATTCCAGCACAGCTACAGTCTTCCCCACAGGTAACCGTTGCTGCGCCACCGACATCACTCTTTCTTCCTGCGGTACAATCTCATCTCCAGAGCCCGATCCGGCCGTCATCGTGCCCCGCGACACCGTCACCGCACGCACTACGTACATTCGTGCGCTCACTCTGTCTCGTTCTCGAGGTTTACGCCACACTGCGTCGGAAGTGAATGGGTACGTTGACGCCGTTACACAAGAGCACGAGAAGGAGCGTGAACGGTTACGGCGCGCGCGCGAGCGAGACGGTGGCTCGCCACGGCTCGGGCGAGCCAATCCATCGGGCACTGTGGCGACTACTGCGACGCCGGTCCCAATCCCGCCTGCGACCCCCCAGTCTGCCTCCGCATCTGTAACTGTTCCCACTCCAGTACCTCAGTCCGTTGCTGGTCCCAGCCAGCAGCCAAATCAAGCCCCATCCACTTTTCATCCGTCTCCTCCGCAAGCCGATCCGCCGTTTGTCGTCCCGCTGGACGAAAATCGGACGTCGCCTGTGGTCGTGGATCTCCCACCCATCTGTTGCCCCTACACCCATTACACTCTAGTCTCTTATAAACAGACGCTATAACAATTGAACCTCGTACCTCGGTTGTTATAGTCTGTCAGTGACCTCGATTGAATGATCGCTGCCAGCTGGCGTCATTATTACAAATCACAGAATTTTCCTGAGGTTCCGAATGGTTCAGCGACGCGTCTTTCACTCTTCTGACCCAACACTTACCTTCAGGAATACAAAAGCAGTAATTTGTCCTGCCATTTGTTGGGCGGAAAATCGAAGACGCGCAATGCCGAACTTTGATGGTCCGGCATACGGAAGAGGCCGAGATATTGAATTGGAAGGAAACGGACCATCATTGCGATTCTGAAGTGGCAGTTCAGTTGCAAATGAGCATTGAAGAAACTTTCCCTCTTGAAGTTTGTGGTTAGAGGTGCTAGAAGATTCAGTGGTGGGAGGACAGAATTCAAACTCCGACGATTATATAATAACGACGCCACGCATATCAGTAACAAGACATGCCTTCGCTTCGCTCCGGCATAGGTGTAGACTCTGCGGCATGTCAAAAGGCAACCAGTTACCCGAAGGACAAACATTTTCAAGGAATATATATACTGTAGTCAAACGGGTAAAGACCGACTGTCTCATGGTTACCAACTCCGTAACAAACGACAGCTCACTCTGTTCGAGGCAGAGAATCGAACTCTAAATTCTACATCTTGGTAGAAATAAAGTATAGCAAGAGGGCATTCGCAAAGTCACTCCATTGACGCGAGGTGGGCAGGTACACATGTATCAATATCATATATCAGGCCACAGTTCAATGCGAGAACTCATTCCAAGCTAAACAACTCACTGCAAATTAGATTAGAGAGGAATGAAGAATAATTACTCAGCACCCATCTGTGAACGAATAGCGGTCAGAGAACAACAGAATTAAAAATGAATGGAAAGTGTGTGAACTCGAAATGCGAGAAGACATACAACTTACCAGACAGCAGCTTGAATTCGGGGTGACCTGTTACAACGCTATGCATTAGTTCTTATGTTGGTGTCAAGTGCGAACCCACATTCAACTACCGCACCGGGCGTTCGAAAATCGAGAATGAAAATGCGGTGTTGATGTAGCGGGCATGCCGTGGTGTGTCAAGGCGTAGGGACTGCGAGGATAGGTTAGTATCCGTGTTGCAGAATAAAGCATATCAGGTAACCCACCAACAACACACCTTGTTCGTCCTTGCAGTCCATGCTGGACGGCAGGGAGTTCGATCGATCCTCGAGGTCGATGCCGACGTATTAAGGCTGGTGCTGCATTAATTAAACCCCGCCCCTGGATAGCAAACCGGTATCCCGGTTGCGGGAACGCGAACCGCGAACGCGACGGGCACTCATAGGAGGCCAAAAATTGAACATGAAGGTTTGCGACGTGTGAGGTCAAAGGAGAAATGAGCGATGCTTAAGAAGAGGTAGGGATGAGCCAAAGCATACCTGAAATGTGTTGGGCAGCTCATGGGAACACAATAAAATAGAATACCAAATTTCCATGCGGTGCCAGTGTCGGGATGTTAATGAGAACGTGGGCGTGCAGCGATAGGAAATGCACATTTTCAAAAAGAAAAGAAAAGAACTGCGTAGCGGGGCATTGCTCACATTGGAAATAGGCATGTAGGAGTTGCGGGACCAATCGTCCCTGCAGAGGAAAATATGCCAGATTCACAGACAGATAGATGGTCTGAAAGTAAGGATGCAACTCTTCGAGCCAACTCGGAGGGAATAGCTACTAGAACTCGAGAAGCGACCCCCCCGAATGTTACTGAGAAGTCGGTGTTGCTTCGGCGGCAGGCGCGGAACAATTAAACACCGAACACGAGGGACTGAGAAAACCTATAGAGAGGGGAACATGATGAATAGGAGGATTTTGACAGACAATTACTCATAAATGCGTAGGCTTTATACCAGAAGGCAAGGGTACGCGGTCACCGTGCCGTGCAGCAGCGAAATATGGACAGATGTACCAAATTTGGCTATTCTCAACAGCAGTTGAAAGCTGTGTGGGCACGAGATGTCCTTGCTACGCAGAGGGAACCAAATTGGGATTAAAACGCACAGCCTGCCATTCAACATTTCAGGATGACAGTCCGCGGCACGCGTTCGTCATCCCAAGCCGTCTGGATTTCGATCTCTCATGGTCGGAAAGAACGGATTCTGCGGGCACCGTGCGAGCGATTTAAAATTGAGAGCTGTGTTGATCAAAAGGAAGCTGTAAAATTGAGAGCACCAGAGCATAGAGAGCGAGATGCGGGAGGCTTCAAAGGGATAAATCCAAACACTCCCAAACGAACTGGGCACAAAATCTCAGTAGAACAATTAATCAGGCTAGCCAGTTTCGGGCAGTCTTTCTTTTTAAACTCATCTGCCCGATCGTGGTTTTGATTCCACAGCTCTGAGAATTTGAAATTGTGGTCTCAGTGGGAACGATTGCACGAATCTGGTTGAATTGACATCAACTGCCCTGTGAGTTGATGTTTGAAATGAGCGGATTCAAGATTCCGAGAGATGGGAGGAAGGTGATATTCTGCATGAGAATGAGCCAAAGGGATACAAACTCAAGCCCTCGGTTTGCTTGAAGAAACGGTAGAGTGTAGATCGCCGGACGGAACTTACGGTAAATTAAAGCAGCTTTCATGCGATATTGATGCACAGTCCGTAGCTGATGATGGAGCTCGGCCACCGTGAGACCAAGCCGTTCAGAAAGCGTTTGGAGGTGAAGGTGGAGGAAAATAAGAGCAAGACCAAAGGAGTAAGATTATCCGGGGATATTGCACAGCATTTCTACCATCTCGTTAAAGAACGAATAATGTGCCTACGCTTCGCTCCGGCGCAGGAGGTTCACACCATCAGTACTGTTAAGAAAGATAACATGATTGAATTGGAATCTGAAGTTGACGTTCAAACTTCAAGTAGTATGAAAAGTGGTCATTTAAAAAAAAAAAACGGTATTACCCAGTCACATGTCGTCGAGGGCTGGGAGTGACTCCGAGTGAGTATATGATGTTCTCCACGGTGAAATTAACGGAGAGTTGCAGGTCGATCGTAGTTGATCTGCGGGAACGTGTTCCGCACAGTCATGCAGGAGCCAGTCAGCAAAAAGTATCAAATGGAACATGATAGCCAAATATGAAGAGAACGAACTGTGTGTTGGACCCTCGTATTGGATCCCAAGCTTCAGGTGACCACCAGGCGAGAGAGAAGTTGAAGTAAAAAGGAAAGTGACTTGACGAGCCGGTAAGATATCCGACAATTGTTGCACCCAAGCAAGACCCACATATCATCGTATGAATCGTAGAGGAGCTTGCAGAGATCTCATTATAACAGTTATTTTGCAGTCAGATGCCAGCATAGTCCGAGAAAGCACCTATACAGCCAGAGAGGACACTGGGAACGTGGTTATTTCAATTGGAAGCTTACAGTGAGAATCAGCTTGAGCTCATTGGAAGCTTGAAACATTTTGAGCAAAGACTTTGGCTCCGGGGATACATTGCAGATGGCTTGGGTTGAAGTGAGAAGGCATCGTAGCTGAGCTTGAGTAAATTACACAGCAGCTCACAACTGAGTAGGAATTTGCGGATGGCTGGGGATGAGGGGAGGAAGCACAAAACGATGGAAGGGGTGAGTTCTTTTAATGCGAGATGTCCGTGACCGCAGTACTGAAGATCCGAAGGCTTTTGCCTCACGGGATCCCCTTCACTTGCTCAAAAGCACCAATTCGGTCCAGATTTCACAGCTTTAGCCGGGTTCAGTGGGAACGATCGTAGCTCGTTCCAGTTCCGAAGGCTGTTCAGCTTTCAGGGAAATCTCCGCTTCTACGCAGTACTTCAAAATCTGGTTTGATTTCGCGGATTAGGAATTTGGGGCTCACTGGGAACGACTTTACGCATATGGCTAGACAGATTGTTCGCGCAGTTCACCTTCTGTTCAATCGCAGCGTGTTTGATCCTGAAAATTAGCACAATGCGAGAGAAAGAGAAAAGGGGATAAGGCTAATGGGGTGAAACCAAAGAGATGCAAACGAAAGCCGTCGATTTTGTTAAAGAAACAGTAGATAACTTTAGACAGTTTACTACTTGCGTAGTCTCCATTGCCGGACGGAACTTACGGTAACAAACGGCTTTCATGCGAATTTGATGCGCAGTCCGTAGCTGATGATCGATCTCGGCCACCGTGAGACGAAGCCGTTCAGAAAGCGACTGAGCCTGAGCGCGTAAGAAAATCAAAGAAAGACCAAAGGAGTAAGATTATTCGGGGATATTGCACTGCATTTCTACCATCTCGTTAAAGAACGAATAATATACGCGGAGCTAGCAACCGGCTGATCGGCATTGGTCGGCAGTGGCTGATGGCGGCTGACATTGCCGAGCAATGTCATTACACTGGAATCCAGTGTGTCATCCTCACTCCTGGTTGGCTTCCACTGGAGTCCAGTGGCTTGAGAATCTCATGTGTAGGTCAGTTTCCATTGCATTCCACTGGCTTTCACTGCATTACAATGGATGCTCCATTCCAACAAATCCATCGGATTCCACTGGATGCCGTTGCATTTGGATGGCCTCCACTGGTTTCAGCCGAATCAATTTCCAGTGGTTAACAGTGGTTTACGATGGACCTCCTGACTAAATCTCCTTGTCTTTGGTTGTATTTTGTATAGGAAATTCAATTTCGAAAACACTTGCCGGTTCAATTTGTGCTGATTGCAAGGGTTAGGTGAGTCTGAATATTGTTCCAACATGCTCAAAAGCGTCATTAAGTCCTAACTACCTATGTTTTATGCTCAAGATTAATCTAGAGAAGTGCGGTTCGCACCCGTCGCTGCCCCAAGTTTCAACATTCCCGATTAGGACAAGCCACTATTCTCCCGATTACACAGGTATTTCGCTCCAAATATTCAAGTGGTGCTGCCCAAACTTTCATCTATGGGTCGATAGAAATTTTCTGAGCCCAAGATAAATCTTGGTGAACAACATTCGCCTGGGCTTTCACACAACAGCAAGCTTGATCAGCAAGGTGTATCTGTTCTGGGTAGAAGACATACATACAGCTCATTTGATCAGACTCTGGGAAGTCATTATATTCTTAGAGGTGTTTTATCGAAATGGTTCTTGTTACAATCAGAATCAACTCATACTCCAGTGGCCTCTGCCCAAAACTCCTCCGAAAGTCCCAAATCCTTCTTTTCCACCTGCTTCTGAACACGTTCCGCATAAATCATCATCAGAACATGGACGAAGAAGTCATAATTGACATCCGACATCTGGCGCAACTGCGGCTTGAAGCCACTAAGCCACGAGTTCAGTTGCTCCGCGGTTTCGGTGTTGAACGCACGTGTTTGATGGGTGATCCATTCTCATCCTGGGCGACAAGAATCAAGTCGGGTTGAGAACCATTTGTGGGAGCAGGATTGCACCAGAGTCGACACAGGATGTCGGTCGCACGATGGCCGATATAGTGCCAGGCATCCACAATGAATTTCGTGGTCAAAAGCCAGGTACTGTCCGAATCTTGAGTAACAATATGACGAAGGAGGCTGCATGCGTCATCATAGGCAATGAAACTTGGTTTCGACTCCGGATATTCAGCCCAGATTCTGTCCAAAATGGCCAGGACCTGGGGCGAACTCTCAGAACGATAGCATTTTCCCCAACCAATTGGGTAACCACAAGCCCACTGGACTGTTTGCAAGCAGTAAGTCGTCTTTGCCCTGAATGAGTGGACAACCTGGTTCCCGGGGGTTTCTCCGAGCGCGCCAAGCTCAATACGAAGTGCCGGTCCCGTCTCTCCACCGTTCTCTCCATCTGCTTGCTGTCGGCGTATAACACGCTGGACGCCTGGGAATGACATCCGCGAGAATCTGTTGTCGTATTTCCGCTGCCAGTCGATGTGCAGAAGATCGTCGCACGTCAACGCTCCAGGTTGGCGAACAGGTCGACCGCAGGGAATGATGCCGCATACATCGCGAAGATTGCTATGTCCGTCGCAAAATCGACCATCCTTATAATTTACCAACGGCCCCTCGCAAATATCCAACGCGCATTTCTATCCAAAAATATTAACTAACAAGATTCAAGTATGAACAAGCAACGCACCCGATGCGAGATTGTCTTGCCATCCATCACAGCAAGGCGGGTATAGCCTCGGGGCATCCCTTCCCCGGGCGCTTGCTGCTGTTGCGGAGGAGGTAATTGGTCTGCCGCGGGATCGGCTGGGATATCAGGAAGCTGGATGGCTAAATTAGAGTGTGAAAATGCGATTTCAATCGGATTCACTCACCTCATTCGCATTTGCCTCAGCAGGTACTCCGGCGACGTTTAGCTCGTCTCCAAGCACAACCCCGTCTGCGATGAGATCGGAATGATATCGCTTGAGATGGGTACAGTCAACACATCCGTGTGACATCGCAGCTCCAAGTACGCCCCCGTTGACTCCAATTGCAGCCCGGACTGCCTCTGAGAGCGAATGAGTGTTGGGATGAGCGCCACACGAGAAATCAGTATCTTTCTCGTGGAAGAGGAGGAGACGTCGAGAAAAGTGCTCCATAAATAGACGTTGGGACTGTCAATGGGTCAAATTTCGCTTCGCCCCCGTTGAGTCGTTGATCCAATCCGCAAAATTCGACCAGCCGCCGTGGAATCGGTTTAACGCATTCTCTTGAAGCGTTGCGATCCGCCTATCTGCCCAGATTCCGTGCCTCGAAATTCGCAAGTACTGGGGTGCCATGTCCAGCCGTTGCCTCCGTTTGTTTCCCCCGTCTCGGTATGTGACGCAGTCGGGGTAATAATCGGCATGGCATGAGATGCAATGGGCTAAAAGAAGGTCTGCCTCAACCCACCGACAGGCGTTATCGAGAAGCCACACAGACTGGGGCTTTTCCTGTCGTCGCAATGTTGGGATTATGTTTGAATCGCCTGGGGGGCAGAAGATACAAGATATGTGTGTTGTGCAGAGGATGATACGAGGAGCAGGAAACGGAGATGGGGGAGAGGGTGCTGTGAGGTCATCTGGATTAAGGCTGAGCATTCTATACAGACCACCCAAGTCATCGGAAATATAATCAGCATATTCCCTGCTGCGGTCGAGCCCAGATGCCCAGATCGAAAACTCAGCATCCTCTGGCTGGAATGCCGCAACTAGGAGATCGCGGATGCTCGCAAGCCATGCAGTCCTAGTGCGCCGTGGAGGCTGTCTCTGCTGATTGCGATGAAGGCGAAACAGTGGGTATAGTGAGAGAATGACACCGAAGAGATAAAGTGCTTGGTGGAGCGCAAGATCCCCGGGAAAGAAAGCCTCAAGAATGAGGATAAGATCCCTTACCGTGGCAGTCATGGTGGGGATCGGAAGACGTTATCAGTTTGTCATCGCCGTCCCAATTGGAGCCTGAAAAGAATATTCACGTGCAATTGGGATTTTGAAGTCGGAAGGGTCTTCCGGCACACAATTGAGGTCAAACTGATTCATATTGAAAAGCGCAAAGCAGGCAGAGGGTCTGGATGAGATTAACTACGCTGAATCGAACGACGCTGAACCGGCGGCTCGTTCCTAGTCCAAATCCTGCGACGTCAATCTCTTCCCTTTCCTTCCACCGCGGCGCTCGCGATCTTCCTCGGTGTCATCGTCAGATCGTCTATGTTTGCGGGAGGGACCAGGACTAGTGGAGATCGAGCTGCGGCGCCGACGAGAGCTTTTACCGGACCCACGGGTTGTGTGCTCGTCACGATGATCTTCGCGCAGATACTCCTTGAAGCGCGCCGACTTCATCTTGTTGAATCTGTCGTCGTGAGTTCCCCCTCCTGTAGCCACCCACTCCTTGGCAGCCGGGGCATTCTCCAGCATGTTGGGCGAGAACCATTTGTCGGTATCGGATGCGCTCGAGCTCTTGATATTCAGGACCTCGTAGACAAAGTCCTTCTTGAACGAGACCCCATCGAACTCCTTGTAGCCTAAATAATACTGAGTGATGGACGGACGAACAAGAAACTGAGAAGCCACCTTTGGGAACTGTGAAACCGCCGCCAGTACGTCCCCACCCAGTCAGGAACTCAAAAACAGCCCGTTGCAACATGTACCGCTCGCGCATTTGGCCCGCAAAGCTGCAGCGAGCCCATTCCAACTTGTAATCAGGAATACCGTCCACGGCCTCCTTGATCTGCTGGTGCAAGAACGTGGCGAAGCGCTCACGGAGCCCCGAGGGGGCGTTCGGGTGGAAGGGGTTCCGCATCGCGCGGTTGTTCGCGATGTCCAAGGGAACATCTGAACCGGCGCCAGTGAAATCCAACCGCTCGATCATGGGCTGAAAACGAGGGGAATGAGACTCAGAATTTGAGAGGGAAGAATATGAGAGCGTACACGCACCTGAGTTGATCTCGCGTCTCCATTCTCGGGCTGAGGCATGAGTTAGAATGTGGTAGGGACAGGTATAATAACGTCACACACCTGAGTTAGCTCCACCCCCGCTACTTCGTTGCCCAACACCCCAGGTTGAGGCGTCGCACTTGCTCCCGACATATCCCAGAACACGTCGCAAACAAACCCGCCATCATCTGCGGGACGGAGGACGTACTCATCAAGCAACCGCGTGAACAAGGGCTTGGCGGTACCAGACAGGACTGCGTCGATTTTGCCGATATGGTGGTGGGACGCCTCATCACGGACATTGGGGCGATATAGACGTCCACCACGCTCTAAGAAAAAATAATTAGAATACATCTATCCGTTACGGACAACATACCTTTGATGGGCGAGTCATTCTGGATCGCCGCAGGGATGAGGTCCGAAAGAAGTGTGATAAACTTCTTGGTGCCGTCTCCGGAAACAGCGACATCGATGGGAAAGTTGTCGACCAGAACTTGGCGCGGGGCAGTCGAATGGTTAGATTGATCAAAGAAATTGACCTTGACGACACCTGAACATGAAATATTCATTCAGTGTTTCCCCAAGGTTGTGCAGAGAGGTAAGCTCACCCGACATCCCATGCTTACGCTCGACCTTTTGCTCAATGAACTCAGCGTTGGATTCGGGCTTTGGCGCGGGACTCGGAGTAGGTGGACGACTTTCATCGCCAGTAGTGTCCGAAACTGGGATGGATTCAGATGGGAGGAATGCCAATACTAAACGAACCAACTCACGGTCAGACGCATCAACAGTGGCCTGCTTCTCATTTCTGGCGCCTGAGGAAAGCATCTTGTACTGTGGCGGCGGATCGGTCTTCACGCCACTGGAGAGCAGGGCCTTGTTCGCACTGAAAGAGAATCAAGAACAAACCTGTTCGACATTGGAAAGCTTACCCGGTCGCCACTTGCTTGGGCTTAGCTGACTCCACCGCTTCCTCGGCCGCTTTCCCAGCGCTCGTTTTACCCCCGACACCGGGGGCAGTGCGGTGGGAAAATAAAGGAAGGAAGCGCGGGTCGTCTGCGATTTCGGGGAAACTCTTGATGTGCGCCCGAATCAAGGCCAAGATTTTGAGTTTTTTGAGGTCACCAGGCTCCAGCCCCATCGCGCTGGCAATGCTCTTGAGCTCGGCCAAGAGCTTCTTATCGAGGGGACGGTCAGAGAGCTGAAGAGCCGGCGTAGGTGTCGCCATAGAAGACAGAATTTTGGGGGGCAGAAAGAACTTGGGGTGGTGCCTTTAAAAAGGCGGGGCCATGATAAGCTCCTTCCGTAATTATTGCGCAATCATTGCGCCTGCATGTGGACATGAAACGACCACTTCGGCTCACCAGCAGTCCCCAGCGAGCTCCAGCAAGAAACGTCGGAATTTGGCGGAATTCGGTGTCAGTTGAGTTAATGGAGGTCCGGCGCTTTCCGCTGGTGATTGGCGGATATCGGCAAATACAACTTCATATGGACTTGAAACGCCTCTCCAGATTGCCCAGAGTTCTCCAGCGGTATACAGCGAAAGCCAGTGGAATTTGTTGGCAGACAAGAAGGAAGGAGCCGCTGATTTCCGGTGGTGATTGGCGGAGTTCGGTGGGTCTGATGGTATACATTGCTAAACAACGTCCACCAGTATCCGCCAATGGCCGCCGGTAACCATCGGTGGCCACCGGCGGCCGCCAGTGGACTTCCTAGTTGCGAGCATATTACTCACGCATATATGATCGCGCGGTTAACTACAGACTAATTACACTCCCACCTGCCCTCGTGCCCGCCGAAATGCAACCTCCGCCCCAGATCCCGCAAGCGCAGGGCTTCGATCCATTTGACTCCCAGTCGTACATGGACATCGACCTGGCGATGAACGACTTCGGAGGGATGGGGGGCATGATCGACATGGGCATGGGGATTAATTTTGGGATGGGCGGTGGCAGGGACGACCGGCAGCGCGCGTCTGCGATGGATTTCGAGACAGACTTCACCGATGATGATTTCAGCTTCTTCGACCGCCCGCCGGACGTCGTGCCTTCTGCGCCGCTCCGCATGCCCAGCGGCGCGCCTTCCACCTCGATGCTCCCGGAGCTGCACCCCGGTGCAGGGCTCACCCCCACCGCGGCGGGCGTACACCAATGCGGCGCAGTGCCAAGCGCAATTGGTACGCAGAGCGCAGCCGGCCACGGAAACACCACGTACGATTGCAATGATTTCATCGACGGCGCAGGACGCAGGCGTCGAGCGGCCTGAACGGGATCGGTGGTGGCCCTGCGCTCCTCCCCACCTCGCCGATGAACACCTTCCTGCCATCTTGCCTCCGCCCTCTGTGGTACACAAAGAAGCTTCTGCGCCTCGCAATATGCAGTCCAAGCTACGCCTCGAGGAGGGTGAGCCGGTGCACCCCCATGCACAGATTCAGCGCAAGCAGCGAGCTCTCCATGTATCCGTCCGAGATGTAGATGAGCACCGTGAGGGGCTGCGTGCGCGGTGGGGGTGCGGGTGTCGCTGCAGGGGAAGGTGCGGGGCCGGCGCTCTCCATGAGTAGATTCAGCGCGAGCGGCGAGCTCTCTGTTCACCCGTCCGAGCTGTAGATGAGCACTGTGAGGGGCTGCAGGCCCAGTGCGGGGCGCGGGTGCAGGCGAAGGTACCGGGAATCAGGGAACATGTGTGCGGCGGCGGGAAGGGAACAATGCCGCCGGCGACACCGCCGCACACCGGTATACACCCAATCCCGAGCCAGGTGTCATCGCTGCGCTGTTGACGCTCGTTGTGCTGCTGGTACTTGAATTCCGCAACGCCGCAGGGTGTAAAGACCACTCGAGGAAATTTGAAGGCGCGCTAGGGATGTATCAGGGTGCCCGCGTTCGGCAAGGGCCATACCCTTCCCTCTACTCCCTCGCCATCATTATCCGCTTGCACCCGCCCATCCCTCATCCCATCCAACATCACCGAATAGTCCTCCACCACACGGATGTACACCAAGCCGGGAGCGGCGCCATCTCGTGGCACTCTTGAGACATACACATCGTACCCCATCCCCTCCCGCGGGTCGTTGCTCCACTTGTACGCAAACAGGTCCTCGTTCAGGCCCCCACCGCCCCTACCCCCGAACGGCGAGCACGAGAGTGTGGGCAAAGACGGGCTGGGTGGCGAATAGACCATGGCTTCCGAGGCTTCCCTGACACTGGACCGCGCTGCTGTGCTCCTTGTCAGAGTGCTCAGTGTTGACGTCGAGGTCAAAGTCGTCTTCACTGCGAGGGAGGGCGCGCTGCAAAGTAGAGGTGGATTTGGAGGTGGAGGTAGAGCTGCCGTTGTAGGCGTTATTGGCGTTTGAGGAGGAAGAGGAGGTTTGCGAGGACGAGGTGGGCGGACGAGGTGGGCGATGGATACCCGCGGTGCGCGCCGTGGTCTAGGTCCATTGCATGTTGCTACAGACATCGATATCTCCATCAGTACCCGAGAAAATATTGCGATGAAAGAAACGTACCTCATAAGAAGTACATTGGGCAACAAATGCAGACTCGGGAGGCGCCCGTCCCCACTCGTCGTCGGCGTCACTGCATCCCCTTCATTTTTCGCGTATTCCCGTGGTCATGGAAATGATGCGCCAACGCCGCATGCGGTTCGAGCGTGAGCGGCGCCAAGTTGGCGTTGTTAAAGGCGCTGACAAAGGTGGTGTTGGTGCTACTGGTGGGCGTTGGTCAGACTGTTGAACATAGTATCGTTAATGAAGGCATTTGAAAGATAGAGAGAAAAGATAAAGGAAAGACGACTAACCCATAAAACCCCATGTTAAGCGCCAGCCACGTAACCGGCGCCTCTCCATCGAGTGCTTGATAAAGGGTGATGGCATCCTTTATATGCAAGAAATTGTGAGCAAGGGCTATATCCAGGTACGAAAATATCCTCACCAGAAGAACATGGCCGCTGAGTCCCGGGTTTAGGTCTTATGCGGCAGCCCTGAATTCCAAGCAACGAGTAGTGGCGATGGCCCTGCTCGCTGGACTGAGGACACTGAGCGATGCGCGCTGATGGGCAAGGAACGGCGAGGGCACGGGCAGAGACCGGTCATGAAGTCCTGCGCTGGGTTCATCTTGGTCACGACAAGGTTACGGGACGGCACAAGCTTGCGGGTTGTGTGCGTTTATGGGGCTCGAGGTGGCATGGACAGTGATGTCGTGCTTTAATCTACATTCCAAATAATTTTTAGTGAAAACGAATTAGAAATTGTGTGAACACAGGAAGAAATAGTACACACCGAAGACAAGATGTATACCCAGAGCAGGAGGACATCCCAGCACTCGCAAGGTCGCATTTATCGAAGGCCGGCTGACGGCGGTGACACCAGCGGACGATGGGTTATGGGCAGAGGCTCTCGGGGATGACAGGCTCGCAGAGACGGAGACGGTGCAGTCACAGTGTGGGTTCGTTTGCGATATGTGGGTGAAACCACGCAGATAGAAAATGGCTCCAGATGAAATTACTGCAAGAGATAAAAGAAATGGTTAGTGCACATAAACGAGGCGTAAAGTGTGTGCGTTGCTTGCCATATATCGCACAGCTGGGGAACGCCAAGCAGGGCCGACACTCAATGAAAGATGCCATCAGCCTTATAGGGAGAAATTTGTGAGCGAAAGAAAAGAAAAGAAAAAGTATATACTCGCTCAATAACATCAACAAAGGCGACAGCGTGTTTTGGCGCCTGAAGAGACAGAAAGGAGGACTCCCTCATCTGTGCAGTGTCGAGCCGCGGCAATCCAACAGTCCATCTGGTCTCGCACTTTGGTTCCGGTTGCGTGAATCAGCGCGTAGAATGACGAAGAAGCAGAGACCTGAGAATAATAGTCAATATGCAGCGAAAGAAAGAAAAAGAAAGAAAGATACGCACACACACCTTGTGCCGATAAAGAATGCAGGATACATGGGTTTTGCGCTGCCCTGCGGTCGAGTTTGGTGCGGCAGACTTCAAACTTGTGGCAAGAATTTACTTCAAAACCATTTGCTTGCTGGAAGCATCCGGTGTTCGGCAGGTCGATAACAGCTGAGGTTCGACCGGAAATTAAGCGGGGAAGTGAACGAGGGGTGGGATCCGGTGGGAGCTGGTACAACAACACATTCGCGACACAGATCCAAACACAACCAAGCAACGCGCGAAAGCGAATTGCGCGTCTTCCAATTAGGGCTGGCAACCGTAACCGTGTAAGCACGGAATACGGTACCGTATTACGGTCACGGTCCCGTGACCGTGCAGCTCGCGCGTCTTTCGTACGCGGTACGGGCACGGCTCGCAAATGAGCCGTATTGACCGTGTCGTGGAGCCGTTACGGCCGTATTTACGGCTTCACGGCTTGGGGACGAAATGGAGTTGCAAAGCATTTCTTGGCGCTATCTGGCAGTGTGACCCTGCACTGTTACTGGGATTATACCTCACAGCCAAGGTGAACCAACTCCACTCTCCGTTTTTTTCACTCTGAATTCTCCTTTTAGGTGCACCACAATTCATTCGCTAGTTACTCCAGCCCTGACGCTGTGATTTCAAAAATATATATAAATGCTGCTTTGTTCTCGTCAAAACAAGCCAGCTCATTCCCCCCACATCCGAATTGTTCCTGCTGCATTTTCGTCGACCCTCTTCTTGCCATGGCTGGCCCCACACATCTCGTTCAAGTGCCAGACCTAGAAAAGCGCATCCACCGGTATCGTTCAGGTGTGTCTGATCCCCCATCTTCGCAGAAATGACTCCAACTGTTGAACAGGTACCTGTGGATGCCTCACGCCTAGCAGCGATGCTGCTCTATCATTCAACCTTTTCCGCTGGCTCGCACTCAACGTCTCGCTCTTCTGCCTCCCACTGACCCTATTATTTGCTCTCCACATTTCCCGGGTCGTCAGAACCAATGTCATACTGTCTACATTCACTCGCACTTCCGTTGTCTCTTTCCTTGTGGTCTCGGGCCTCATTTTACTTTTTATCGGTGGGTGATTTCGACTCCGAATGGATCCGAGCTAATCTATCATTTATTCAGCGAATGCTGCATTCCCCGCCTTTATGCGGTATCAAGTGATCATCAGGTCTTCCATTGCCAGGCATCCACGCAAGACTATTACTTCACTTTGACTAGCCAGCCTCTTCCTTGGGACACCGACCCAATTATGTGGTGGAATAGTCACCGTGAAAGCTTTCCGAACCTGTATCGGCTCGTTCGGGATATTATTTGCATCCCAGGTGAGTTTCCGAGTCGCACTTGCACAACATATTTAATCTTGTTCAGGATCGGCGGTTGCTGTTGAGCGTGTCTTTTCCGGAGGCCGTGATCTCATTGGGATCCGTCGTGTGAGTCTCAACGCAGATACAATCCGGAGCCTCATGCTGGTCAAGGCACAACTCAAGCTTCAGCGCAAAGCGGTCACTGACCTTGTCGGGGACAAGCTATAGCCACTTACTTAACTCTAATACAATATGTTCCATTTTTTTTCCGCCCCTGACACGACCGTATCACCGTAACGACCGTAATTTTACGGTCACCGTACCGTCCGATATTCTAAGTCATTGCTTCCGGGCCGTAATCCCACGGCCGTGTTCTTGCACGGCCGTATCCAGTACGGCCGTGACCGTATACGGTACGGTTGCCAGCCCTACTTCCAATGGGGACTGGAAGGAACAGAAAAATATACAGAACTAATAGTACAATTCATATACTATCAAAGAATGCCACAGGAGGAACTGGGAAGAAAACCTTGAGAAACAAGGCCAGGCGGAACAGGTTTAGTCGTTTCCCTGCAGTAAGTGAAATAAGCGGCGCTAAGCGCTTATAAGCCATCAATTTACCGTAAATTGATATCAATTTACACAATTTACAGCCCCTGTCCACAGCGCGCCAGCATTCCTGACGTCCCTGTGTTGCTCCCTCTACCATCCACGCGTCTGAATGAGTTACGGGGCCTTCCTTATCACCTTATGAGTTGCAAATTGACTCAGAATTTATTTTACAGACATTTGGACTCGGTGTAAGTACCGTAAGTACATTCAATGCTCAACGCAAGTAATGGTCAGAGCAGACTAAATGTGCTACATATTGTGTCCAGAAATACTGGTCTCACTGTAGGTTTACGTTTGAAATAATTCCAAGTTGTTAACGACGCTTGGAGTCCTCAACTTTGTGAAGCAAGTTGACTACAATATCGGCAGGGAATGCACTTATTACCTGAACTCTGGCCCCAGTTCTACGCGTTTTCCTCATATTTCTACGTGTCAATGGATGTATACATGGTATTTAACTCCTTAGCCTGGGTTTGGCTTGCAGAATAACACTTAAATTGACATGGGCTGTTGTAGACAGCCCATTTTGTTTGGCAGATTTGCGGGAACTTTTGTAGTGCATTGCCTCAAGTTCGTATTTAACTGCTACGCAAGTGGTATCTAAGGTATATATGATTCTCAGAGCACTAGCAATATTCCTTTGGGTTCGTCGTCTACTAGGTGGCTTGTTTCTGCTCTCCTCGATCGACCAAGATCATTCAAGTTTGAGGCCGACGTCATAATGTCGCGGTTCATATTTTCATTCTCTGGATTCTAATTAAACTATGAAGTGATTCTAAACCTCCAAATGTCATGTTTGCATCCGGGCAAAGACCTATAAGCGATGCTGGATCAGAGTTAACAGCCGTCTGATGTTAGTAGAATGAAGTAGGATGCGTTGAAAAGTTGCCTTCACCGTATTCGAGGCAGGAGGCACGTCACTTTTTATTTCCCCGCTTCTCTGTTCTTGAGACGTCCTTCTTACCACAAAAGTGCATAATTTCTCACTTGGTCGTTGCTTCATTTTTTTGGTTGCAAAACTTCTGGTGCTTTTCTCTTCGACTTCAATTGTTTATGGCGCTCACGGCAGTCAAAGTATGGATAGTACAAAGCATCTTTGCGGGGAGCAAAAGCGCACACCCAGAAACTAACCGGAGATAATGAAATCAGCAGATCTGAGATCTCGATCACCGGCAACTAACGCTTTGGACGTTATCGTTATCTTTAGGGTTTACATGATTTACAATTTGTTTCTGTAAATCAACACAGATAAACATACTTAATTGAGTGCCTCCGCATGCGATCTCCAAGATCAAATCAGTGAAACATGGAAATTATTTTGGAATAGGACGGAAGTTATAACTTGAGTCAGAATGAACTGCCGCTGCGTGTGGGAACTATTCTAGACTCACCCACCTTTTGAGGTTGATGTAATTGAGTGCATCCACATGCAATCTCTAAGATCAAATCACTGAAACATGGAAATTATTTTGGAATAGAACGGAAGTTACAACTTGAGTCAGAACAAGAGCGCTGGGGCGCTGCACACCCCACCACTTCGGTTGAAGAAAATTTTCTCAAGACGTGCAGTCTGTCCCCAAGGCGAGCGACAATAAGAGCCGCCGATACATAAACTACACAGATGACTTTAGGGTAAGTCCCGGCAAGCGGTGCCGGAGCGCTGATAGCGGAGTTTCAAAAAGCTTCGGATGCACGGACAAACAGACAGACGTACTGGGGTTTTTCATTCAAATTGACAGTCATGGGTCACGGACCCCTATGTCGACGTCGAACTTTGGTTGCGGTCACGCATCACGGCGGCCCTTGTCGAACCTGCCACTGGTCACGGCGCGGCTGAAATGGCCTGAAAGACGCACAAAAGCGAAAAAAATTGTAGGAAATGTTGAAATTTCGGGGGTGTCACGCCAAATTTGGGCCGGTGCTGAAATGTCGAACTTGAAAAATTGGTCACGCGTCACCCCCCTGTCGATTTGAATGGAAAACCCTAGTAATGTAGACATACTTAGGGTGAAGGATGATGAACTGCCGCTGCGTGCGGGAACTATTCTAGACTCACCCAACTTTTGAGGTTGCTGTAAGCAGAATTAATTGAGCGCCTCCGCATACGAACTCCAAGATCCAATCACTGAAACATAGATTTTTTTTTGAATTGGACAGAATTTACACCCGGTGAGTCTCTCCAAAATAAGTGATACACCAGATTACAAAGATCTATGGACTCCGGGTCAAGAGCGGGTTACATTGATTCAATCTCAACCCAGCAGGAACCCTGTAGGTGGAACGGGACCGAACCAATGAGGGTTATATTGACACCTTCCGCTTCGTAAAAATCAGCTGCGCTCATCAGCCTTTTGACAAATAACTTGTGCATCAGGGAAAACCTCCCCCTATATTTTGTGATATTTTCACCGAAAATATCTTGTAGTCACCAAAATTTCGATATTTTGTGAGAATTTCGTGAACTTTGATAAGAATCCTTCAAAAGGTATGCACATTTTGTGAAGGCTTCCACATAATTTTGCACAATTTGTGCCAAGTTCTCATGAAATATTCCATTGCTCACAACTTGCTCACCAGATACCCTGCCTTATATGTAGGATTCGACTCTGATGAGGGTCAAACTTCGAAGTCTCCAAGGCTGGTGTCTGTGTCGCCAACATGAGGGAGAAAATACATAAACCACTTTGGCACAACCCACCATCTGCAATCTCCCGTGAAGAAATCTCGAAGTTTGGATTTTAAGCAGCAGCAAGCAAAATCAGTAAAGAGGCAACGTGAAACAGCGCCCACCCTAAAGTATACGGCACCAGTACGGCACTTGGTTGGACTTCGGCGGCTTGTTTTCGCCGTGTACGGCAACCACGTGAGCGCGCGAAACATGTTTGGTTTCGATGCTGTCACAATGATCAAACACCTCTCTTCCTTTTCCCCCACCTTCCTCCTGCGAGCCTGCCTCATTCTCGTCACGATCTGCCCACTGTTGCGCATACACACACTCAAGAAAGTCGCAAGATCATTCGCTCATGCTCCTGGTGCTCCGGACTACCAGTTTCACGTGGCCGGACGATGTCGGGAATCGGTATGGCCCTTCGTTTATCATTTACCATTGTCTTAATCCTCATCTCTGTGCAGCAGACTCCAGACTCAGCTACGGTGGCGATGATCAGCTACCAGCATTCCAGGTATGTTTTCTTCTTTGTACAATTACTCTTCCGCGCCGTCCAATCTTGCTGTGACAGTTCAACTGACTTGTATGGCAGATGACTTGGCTTGGCAGGATCGTTAACGCTGCCTCGGCAATCGGCATGGAGTCCAACTCGATACACCTCTCCTCGGTACGCCTCTACTCGGTATGTCTACCGTGCCACACCTGAACCTCACGCCGTGTCGATGCCGTGTTATTATGCAGTCACCCATGTCCGGAGGGATCGGATCGACGGCTATGTCTCCTACCCATATCAGGGAGCGCTTTCAAGGTGCGTGTGTGACTTTGCACAGTGACCTATAATCTGATAAACGTCCCCGCAGCCTCCCACCGAATGCGCCCTTGCCTGCATCTGCATCGTTGAATTTCCGTGTAACGTAAGTCCTTTATGATAAACGACTGCCTTCCTTTATCTTATTTGGGTTCTGCAGCACGGGCCGTCGCATCAAACATTGTATTCACTGCCGTGTGAGTCTTATGTCCTATCACTACCTGTTTTCAATACTGAAGAAAACTTCGGATTTCCAGAAGCTACGTAAGACCCATGCGCACGGCGTCCAAGTTGATCAGGGCGAACGGACCGCATGCAAGGTGTGCATTCCAGCGGCCAAGCTCGTCCCAATTGTCTTCCTTATCTCTATTTGTGCCGGCCCGCTTGTGTTTTAGCAACGGATTGCAGCTATTATAGCTGTGTGATATTCAAGCCAGTAGTTATTATTGATAGCCATGTACAGTAGCTACACTTTGAATGCAATACAACTTGTTTTGCTCTACCTCCCTTGCATTGAAGTCAGATTCTCCGAGAAATAAGTGGCATAATGTGCAGAATACTTTCAGTATTGTGCTCAAAAGTTGCAGAAATTTCACAATTTTCTTCGCCGGGAAGATATTTTCGGTAAATTTGGAAACTGTTGAAACTATTGATATTTTCAAACATTTTATGCGAAAATACCGCAAAATATCCCGGGGGGTTTCCCTGATGTGGCTTGTTTGGCCTTGTCCGCTTGTGGACAAGCTCACAAGGGCAAAGTGTCGAGAATTCCCTGCTAATGAGGAAAGATCAAGCTCTCCAAAATATCTGCAGCACTGTTCCTTCACATTCTAAAAGGTTTGCCATACTCAGAAATGATCACCGATTTTTATTTCCCAAAAAAATATGGTGCCGTTGAGAGTCGAACTAGGGACCTTGTGAGATTTCAGACTTGGTGTGTGGGCTTGTCAGCTTGAGAGCTTTTTCGAGCTTGTTCGAGCTTGTTTGGCCTTGTACAAGCTCACAAGCTATCTGTCAAAAGTCTGATGCTGTCGGATTCGGCACGGTGAAAATATTGAATGACAACGGCTTGGGAGTGCGCGACGCGCCTTCGGGGAACGCAATGTCGTAGCTCAGCAGCAGTTCCGCTAAAACCACCTCGATCTTCAGCGCCGCCCTAAATATCGATTCAATTCATGGTTAAAGTAGACAGTGAGCTCGGGTTTCAAAGACGCACAAAAATCTGCCAGGGCACCCGTGCTTCCCGAGCCCAAAGACGATGTATTCGTTGCCGAGGTGTGTGAATGCCTGCTGGATGTCGTGCGCAGCGGTATCCTTATCGCCCTTGCGGAGCTTCGCGAACCGGAAGGGGTCAAACTTGTGCGGGTCGTGGTAGACGTCCGGATTGTGGTGCAGCGGTTTTGGGGCGAAAGCGACGACGCTTCCCGCAGGCAAGACTGTCCCATCCGCAATGACAGCTTCCCGTAGAGTCACCCGCGAAGAGCCGACTGTTAACTCGCACAAGTCAACTCCAAATTTGGAAGTATCGTCAGCTAAAACACACCAGCAAAGAGTGAATGGAATCGCCCGATTTCCTTCAGGAGCGAGACTAGAAGATGGAATTTCTCGACCGCGGCCTTGTTGGTGACACCGCCCTCAGAGTCGATGGCAGATACAATCTCGGCGCGAATGTCCTCGACTTGACTGGTGGGCATGCGCGCCAGTTCAAAAAGCCCGTGTGTAGTAAAGATCCCGCTGCTATGCTCGTGAGACTCTGCGTGCAGCTACTGCGACAATTAAATCTCTGAAGATCAGATAGATCAGATAACTTGGATCCAATGTCTAATCCACCGAAGCTTCCGCCCGAACTGGAATGCACAATCTTCGAAATCGGTGCTCTCGCACGTCCGAAGATGATTCCAAGTCTCATACTGGTGGCACACCGTGTCAAGCACTGGTAGCCATACGCCAAAAACCCAGCGATATATTTTGACTTAGTCTCGGTGTCTTTGACACAGGGTTGAACCTCTGCTCTATCGAGTGATAATGGTGGCCCCGCGCGAGGCCCTCGAGTTCGACACGCTCCAATTCCCCCTTTTCACCTTCGAAATTCTGTTCAAGATCATCGCGACTAAACCGCTGGAGTTTCTTCAAAACGCCCTGCGATACCTATACATCGATGGGCCTGCCGAGTCCGTGGAACTGTAGTCCATCTGCATGGCATGCAAACATGTCGTGAGCCTGTTCCACTATGAAGGCCCGCGTGGCCCACTAGTTCCGGAGTTGATGGATAACCTCCAGCATTTGCACTACCTAGCTCTGTCGTTCGACATTCTTCGGGACTGTCACATTGGGCGCCAGACCTCCTGCGTGACGCATCTCGAGCTCTTTGATACACAAGAAGACCCTCGGGTCCCAGAGCTCTGCAAATATCTCCCTCTCGTGTCCTGTCTCACACACATCGCTTTCGATTCCATTCTGCACGATCAGCCAGTAGAAGCTGCGCTGCTAGCGAAGAAAAATTTGCGGTGCATCCTGCTTTTCGTTAACGCAGATTATGTCTCGCAGCTCCTGCGCAACCTCGATCCGCTGTTGCTGCAGGACGATCGATTTCTCTGCCTCGGTCAGGAGAAAGACTGGCGCGAGGAGTGGCTACAGGGAGCGGCAACGGGGGAAAACTACTAGGTTGTCGCCGATGCGTTCCTCGCAGTGAGGCGTAACGGCAAGATTGATCGTAAGCAACGAGACCATCTGATGAACCTAATAAATTAACCCTTATTTCTTTGCGCAGGGTCTCGCTTCACCATCTCTGATACGGATACCTCGTGGCGAGATTGAAACTATGTTTGTGTTACTATTGAGTAAAAGTAATGGCATATCCCATGTCCACAACTCTCTAGAATCTCAGCATAACGAAGGCGACCCGGAGCGGTACGTACTCAACTTGGATTCACTGCCCAAGGCTACGATTGCTCCACGTTGTCCAAGTTCAGTGTCTGTGCAGGCTCTCGCTATGCTATATCTGATCTGGATACCTCGTGGCGGGATTAAATCAAAGTTTACAAGTAGCTCCCGCAATATCACGTCCTGAAAGCTTGTCCGTTCTCTCTTGAAGGTCGTATCATGAACATCATATTGGCTAAGACAATACAGCCCCAACGGCTTCCCCGTAACGACGAGGGAAGAGCGGACCACCTCTTCCAATGACCACGTTTTGGGGCGACCGACTCGTGCAACTGACTGGTTATCCTTGACTGGGCGAACAGAGTTCAAGGTGCAGCGATTGGCGCGCGTACATGGTTTTCTCCTCGTACCTGCAGAAGTCTTTCTCCGTGAAGTCTGATCTTCCATCCCCAGGTCGGCTACACGGTTAGGGCATGGTTACCCGGCTCGGCGGCTCCATCGGCACGCACATAATACCAGTCAGGCCTGGTATGCGAGGGTTGATGACTCACGGGTCCCGACGGTTCCGGATACTAACCGTATCAGCTTTTTAGATATTCGGCTACATAGCTGGTACCCCAGTGTTGGGTATACGGATACGTGGTTGGAATCACCAGCCAGTTCCGCGAAAAGATTCTTGTATATAAACTTCCTTCCAGGTCGTCCAAATCAACCCAACATGTCTGAGCCAAAGAACAACTCCCCCGTCTTCTTAATCACCGGGTGCTCAACAGGGCTAGGCCGAGAAGTCGCTCTGGGTCAGTTGTTACTTTGATTGGACGTTCTCTGGGTCTAACAGCCGGCGACCACACAGCCGCGTTGGAAAGCGGGTTCCGTGTTATTGCGACTGCTCGGCATTTGGAGGTGCTGTGCGATCTCGAGAAGAGCGGCGGGACAACTCTGGCACTGGATGTTACTTGGTCTGTCCCGGATCTCGCCGACTTCGCTGTGAAAGCACGTTGTGTAGTAAGCGGCCGCCACGCCTTCCACGATTGGACGGTGCTCACGCGAAGGTTTTTTTGTCTTTTCAGCGGCCAGATCGACTACCTCGTCAACAATGCAGGAGTTGCGCAGGGCAGCGCTATCGAGGAGGTCTCGCCCACGGAGGCGCTAACCCAATTCAACACGAATTTCTTCGGCCTGGTGAGTACTATCTTATTTTGTTGAGTAGTGAGGTTTGAATACGAAGGACTGCATAGCTGAATATCACGAAAGCATTCCTTCCCCACTTCCGATGCAGGCGTACAGGGACACTGGGAGACTTCACTTTTCGGCTTGCAAAACGGGCTTGCGCCCGCGCCAACGGGCTTGTTCGGGCTTGGGCTTGGATTTGGGTGTAGATCAAAGCCCAAGCCCGGCAGATCGGCTTGCAAGCCCGTTTGTCGGCTTGGCAAGCCCGTTTGCTCGCTTAGCCGAGAAACGGGCTTGCGCGTATTCCTCGTTCCCCTCGCCCTAATTTCTCAATCTGAGTGAGTACACTATGTGCAGTAAGTCCATACTTCTTGGGCTTGCAATTTTTTTCTGGTGTTTTGCTCACTGCTGCGATGGTAAACCGTCGCTGCCAATGACGACACAGGACAAATTGTCAATTTACTTCAGAAACACGACCTTGTCACCTTATAAGTTGAACGCAAGCCCGTTTGTCTGATGGCATCAGACAAACGGGCTTGTGTTGGGCTTGTCGATGAATTAGACATTTTTTGGACGGATCCTGGTATTTTTAAATTGGATTCAGGCCTCTGACATTTGTGCTGTCTTTTGGTACTGTACAATTTCGTTCAAATCGACAGGGGGTGTGACGCGTGACCCATTTTACCTATTCGACATTTCGGCAGCCGCCGATTTTTTGCGTGACACCTCGAAAATTTCGGCATTTGAACCGGAAATCTTGCCTTTTTCGCCTTTTTTTTTTTTTAGGCAATTTGGGGCCTGTGTGGGCGCTTGGCGGTTCGACAGAGGCCCGAGTGACGCGTGACACCGACCAAAGTTCGTGATCGACAGGGGGGTGCGTGATGCGTGACTGCCGATTGAACGAAATTGTGCAGTATCGGTTTTGCAAGAAAGTGACATTTTGGCATGCAAAACAGGCTTGTGGGTGTAGCCCTCTGAGCTATCAGGCTCTTTTTTTTCTATGTAAAAAACCGTGGAAGTGGGGTTATGAACTGCAAGAAAAGCCAGGTCAATGCGTCTGGCGGTGGTCTTCTGGTGAGGAAACCACCTGCTATGCAACACTAAGGTCAGTTCCAAGCCAAGCCTTGTTATGTGATAAGACTGAGAAACTTGCTCGCTGTATTAGAGCCCTCTCAACCGTGCTGTATCGTCGGTCTATCTTCCGTGGAAAAAGCTGTTTCACCTCGCCAACTGGCTTACAAATAATTTTCCTTCTTGCCCTCGATTTTAACAGTGAGTCATGAATGATATCTACTTCGTCTAAATGTACCGGCTAGTACTTACTTCACCTAATGTTGAAAAGAAGCGAACGGGCTTAGGCTTGATGCAGCTTGAGGAAACGGGCTTGTCTTCCCGCAACGGGCTTGTGTGGGCTTGGGCTTGGGCAGACTGGCTTTGGCTTGACTCTAATGACAAGGTCGAGCAAATAATTGTAGATGGACTTACCTCACTCGGGAAAAAGCGCCGCTTTGTCTCCTACGAAATTCTATCGTCCTGAGCAACGCCTGATCCCAAATGGTAGCTGGCTTACAAAATTGTATAAATGCGGGTACAGGTACAAGCCTTGCAGAAATAATTGATGATGTCATGCACCGTGTTGTGTATATCCTACGGCGCGATCCCGAGGGCGATGACGGCCCAAATCAAGTTCAATGCCCACAATACAAATCTTAGTCTCATTTTGAGTGCTACCCAGGGGCCAATTGAAACGACCCGGACACAGTGTTCTTTGCAGAAGATGCCGTGACCCAATGGCTGCCGGGTTATGAGTTTCTGTCACTATATCCTAACCAAATTTTACCGTATCGGTTGTCCAACTGGGAAATACTTGATGTTCCAATCCCCAGATGCCTTGGACTGAAGGGGATGCCGAAGACCACAAAAACCGCAAAGGCCATTCCAACGAGCATGAATTTCGATAGCTCGAGTGCATCGACAGCAGTGTTTACCTCAGCGCACTTCAAGACTCGGAGTCGGATTTTCCTGTACAGCGCGGGTACGGTCTATTTTAGTGTGCAGTCTATCTCACAACTGTTACACTCGAAGCTACAATAGTTAGATTGCAAGCGTTGTGGCTGGCACTTCTGTACATCGCAAGCCGTGAATCTTAGCTAGCTATCATGCACAGAATGGTTGCATTCAAGTTAAATTGATAGTCTTGATAGACATTATACAGAAATATCCAGAAGATGTGAGATAACAGCTGTATAATGAGCTTGAGCAAGTATCATGGTTTCGGCACGCAAAACCAGGCTTAGCCAGTTGTCTGAAGCAGAAGGATGATGAAGAGCCTCTGGTGATGAAAGGTTACGGTTCAGATAGCATAAACGAGAGTTATTGACAATTGAATTACGGTGAGGAAATTTGGTGTAAGCGAGCTCAAGTCAAGTCAAGCCGCAAGTCAAGCCGTCCAAGCCCGCACAGTCAAATTCAAACTCCGCTAAGCGGGGCAAGCCGTTTTGGCAAGCCCGTCGGCTAAGTCTGGACGCTGGTGAACTTCAGCTCGGAAATAACGTGGGTTGCGATGCCTGGTGCTGGACTGTATGCCGCGTCCAAGGCCGCGGTTAATGCGGTCTCCGACACGTGGGCGCGCGAGCTCGCGGAGCATGGAATTCGGTCGATATCCATTCAGGTAGAGATGAATTTGGCCTCCGTGGGCATTCGAATACTGAATTCACTAACTATTCTCTAGCCAAGCGGCTTCCGCACGGCGTTTTTCAACTCTGCCGCCACTCGGCCTGCGGCGAAGACGATCGAGGGCTACGACCTCGCGCATGGCACGATCAAATTCATGGCCGATGAATTCGTTGCGCCCGGTGATCCGGCCAAGGCAGCGCAGAACATCATCAAGCTTGTCACCAAGCCAGAAATTCCACTCCGCTTTGCGGGTAGGTGATGATGCGTATGCAAATTGCAAGGTATTCTATCAGAAGCGGCTGGAGGAGATGGAGGCGGTGCGGGAACTGAGTACTGGGACAAATTTCGAGAAGTGAATGGGCTCACAGTCGGTGTTGCATTCCTTGTAGGGAGGAGAGGCTTGAGGAGTCAGGATCGAGTGTCTAATTGAGTGTCCTATTTTGCGCAACCTTTTTCAGTTTGTTTGAATAGAATGTGATGACTTGAGCCATCCGCAGGCAGTGGACGGTACTGAAGGGCACAATTAGCTCCTGAGATTTATCACATTCAAGCATGCGCTTGGAATCTACTCCCGAGGAGCTGGTTAGACTGGTGAGAGAACAGGTTGCCGGAGAGATCCGAGAGCGATACCGGAGCGCAATCACTGATGTCGATGTCGGTGACCGTGACTTCTCTCCCTTTTGCCTTCGACCACGATAGCGCACTATGAGCAGTGGGAGACGCACCTGAGGAAGGACCTGGATGTAATTATCGGATGCATGGACAATTAAAAAAGATGTCGAATTGGCCGATCGGGTTAAAATCGTGGGAGAAGCTACGGATGATGGTTGAACCAATATGTAGGAACATTGGAATTGAAACTAGTTAAATCCACGAGAAGGTAGCAATGAAGATGTCTACGAACCTGAACCCTAGCGAGCCGCTGGAAGCTGAAGCCGAGGCGCTCGGTGGAACCTGAAGCGCGGGAGTCAGCTTGATGAAGACAACTAGATCAAAAACTTACCCCCCAAGGACGCCATTCGTTCGTTGACTGGACTCGCGGTCGCATATACGATTTATGAAGAAAGAAAGAACAAGAGAAAATTACGAAGTCAAAAGACGCAATCGAGGAAGGAAGGGACGGACGGAAGTATGGACTCGGGGAGAAAGAGGGTAGGACATTCGGCGAAGTTCAGTGTTGACGGATCTGTATCAAAAGCACGTCAGTCGGATGGAAGAAATTGAATGAGAGGTGCAGGCTCACCTCGAGGGGCGCGGTTCGATGGTAGGTAAATAAGGTCAGTTCGCCAAGTTCACAGCTACGGTGCTCAAACAAGGCAAGTACCGTGATTAACTGAGACGCACCTGAACTGAGTTGTAGGTTGAAGCTGTACCCCGAGCGTCGAAAGTAAATTCGACGAGACGAAGGAAGGTACGAGAAAGAAGCGGTTATCGATTCGAAACATACTTGAGGTGCAGCCCGTAGCATTGATAGTTGAACTATCTTCGAGTCAGTTCAAAGGAAATGGAAGCATCGCCAAAAAATACAGACCTACCTGGACGTTTCAAAGACGAGATTGTATTAGCAAGGGGTATTCAATAGAATCGTGACTACTTACCGCAACGCGCGACAATTCCGCGCGTCAAATGTACCGCCATAAATTTGGGAATAGTTCCGCTTGAGTTTTGAAGTAATAGTACGTCGAAGGTGAGGAACAGACTCACTTGCTCAAAGCCGTGATATTCCACGGCGTTCCCGAAGGTCGGACACAGTGCAGGCGGTCAGCGGGGGAGCGGGAGGACATGAGAGTTGAAAAAGACGATTCACCAGAAGCATCCGAATGGGATATCAGAATGCGTACCGTTTCCCGCACGGGAAACGCTTTGAGCCTAATTTGGGCTTGAGGATTGCTGTTAGATGGGGTAGCAGACCGCCGTAGAGGAAATCTCCTCAAACTGCGATCACAACGGTGTTCTCGAAGTTCAGATGCAATGGGCGGAGCAGATGAGGATCTGGCTGACAAACCGGTCAGTAAGAATTATTGAATTGAACGGCAAGGGAGGTAACGGACCGCGGAGCAAACAATCAAACTTAACACAGGTGCTCTCAACAAGGTTGTGAGTCAATTATTAAAACCGTCCAAGGGCAATCGAATCCAATACTGTCGACTCGTTCCATCGGCCAGCAAGTGAGGTAAGCATAAAATACATTGTATTCATTCACGCGATGTACTGGCCAACGGTATACAAATCAAAGAGTATCCACGACGCAGCTGGAGGGAAGATGGGAACAGGGAGAAAAGCGGGGGGTGGTGTGTGGAGGTGGGGAGCGCGCCGCGCGAGGGATGGATGTGCAGGGGAGAGGTGGTTTCGAAGCTGGGCTTGTGATGAGCTAACATCAGAGTAGACGTCCATGCGCCACTCGCCGATATCGGCGCGTCAGAGGCAGGAAAGGGGCGAGTGAGGCGAGGGAGGAGGGGGAGGAGGGGAATAATTAAGTGAGCGAGC